>JAHRIG010000412.1:3177194-3328415 GCA_020311275.1 Eira barbara
AGGGTATGTGCTATGATGAGTGCTGTGAAATGTGTAAACCTGGCGATTCACAGACCTGTACCCCTGGGGATAAAAATACATTATATGTTTATCAAAATGGGGGAAAAAAAAAAAAGAAGACATACAAATAGCAGAGGTCTCTTAAGAGAAGCCATGGACAGAGACCATGAAGGTGCCCATTGCATGACAACACACTTAAAGTTGGCCCCCCCTGCCACAGCCTGGTTTTCTACCTACTACAGTGCCTGCTGCAGGCAGAGCCTTCCTCTCCAACCCAGGCCAGAGATCCTCAATCCCCACAGTTTTGTGAGGAGCAGTTTTTATAGTCTCGACCACACCAAAGATTGTCCAACTGCACCCAGAGCATCTAGGAGAACAACATAAGAGTTTCCTCTCTGTTGGGGTGCCTGGGTGGCTCAGTGGGTTGGGCCTCTGCTTTCGGCTTGGGTCATGATCTCAGGGTCATGGGATCGAGCCCCGTGTAAGGCTCTCTGCTCAGCAGGGAGTCTGCTTCCCCCTCTCTCTCTGCCTGCCTCTCTGCCTACTTGTGATCTCTCTCTCTGTCAAATAAATAAATAAAATCTTAAAAAAAAAAAAAAAGATTTTCCTCTCTGTTCTTAACATTGGGCAAGATTCAGAATTGAAAATCCAGTGGAATAGTAACCCTTATTTGTGCTTTTAATTCACTGAGGAATCACTGTGACACTGTTTGGATAGCTTTAGTTTGTTTACATTATCCGTGATCTTGTTATCACAAGATTTCTCTCTACACCAGCATGAGATCCTACTTACCTCCCTCCTTCGAGTGCCACTTGGTTTAATCATTGGCCATCCTCTTCTGAAATTAATACCGTCTCAGCATCAATAGGCCCCTTCTGTGGCCACCTAATTAAGTCACTTGGTAACGTATATTCCAGTAAGAATTACATAGCATGAATTATCAGGAGCCTTAATACAATTTACCTTTATAAAGTATTGACTATTACAATACAGTTCTAACAGTATTATTATGTATCATCCCAAGAAGGAAGAAAGTGAAGAAGAACATAAAGAAACCAAAGCACTACAGCTCTGCAAACAGTTCACATTTAAGACATAAATACAGAAATGACAAAAGATAAATGCTGAAGAGTCGTATTAGCCTGTGAACCAAATGCCAGAGACTAACTCCTTTAATATTCTGAGAATTATGATAAATGTTACAGGCAACAAAGCCTTATTCTTAGAGCAAGTAAATGAATATATAAAGCAGAGGACCACTATTTAAAGAATATGGATGCATAAAAATGCAACAAATGACAGCAAATATGGAATTCCTCAAGGTCTCTTTTGCTTCTTTGTTAAAGAGAATAATATTTGAACTATATTCAACCTTCCAACATCATACAGAAGAAATTGAAGTCTAAGATATGGGAAAAATATTTTAAGAAAACGTACAGCTCATTCAGGTTAATTCAAGCCTCCAAACCCAACTGAATGCAACATTAGAGTAACCAGAAACCTAAGCACACAATGGTTTCCCAATTCTGTTCAAAAGGAGAAAAAAAGAAAGAAAGAAAGAAAGAAGAAAAAAAAAAACCAAACCACTGTTTGGCAAGCTAATAATGCAGATTCTGCACAAACTGTAGATTAAGTACACAGGTTGATACTATCTAGAAATGAATGAGTCAACCACTGGGAATTAGAAATGGGAAGAAAGAGAGGAAGAAAGGAGCAGAAGATGGTAGAGGAAATAAAAGAATAAAAGGAAAAATTGTGAATTCCTTGGAAATGCATGAAAAATCTTACTGGATGTCTTTAATGAAAACCAAGTGGTGTCTAGCACATCCTCCAAAGATACCTGGTTTTATGGGGTCTTTGTGCCCTTCATGGACATTGAGCTACTTACAGCTCTGTAATTTGTAGACAACTTAGAGCAGTGCAAATTAATTTTGTCCAGAGGTGTACAAATGCATTTTTTCCTGATGAAGCTTCAATTGATTTTCCTCCCCCAATGTGGAATAAACCAGTTTTGCATTTCTGAAGAAAATTTGTCTCCATATTCCTGATGGCCTGTATGGCCTATTTATGTTTCTGCTCTCTGGACTGTCCTTTGAACCTGTTGTAGCATCTTACTTCTTCCCACATTAATTAATGAGTTAAATAAAATCTTTGATTTAAAAAAAACTTTATATCGTATAGAGGCAAGACTTTCCCTTTAAAATATATATTTCCTTTTATGGGAGGATGGAAAGGAGTTCCAGGCAAAAGAAGTAGTGACATCTTTTTACAATATGGAAATGAGGAAAAACATAGTATGTTGATAACAGAAGTAGCACGTGCACTAGTGGGGAGAAGAGGCTGGAAATGTTAGCAAAACTTAGGTCAGTGGAAGTGAAAAATGTATTGTCTTAACAACTGCCACCAGAATTCCTCTTAGGGAGGTTACTGTAATTTTTTGAGCCAATATTTAGATTGCTGCTTATTGACAGACCAAAGAGTGTGAATGTCAGCAGGTACCATGGTAAATGTTTTAAAAAGTGGCTAGAGTGGTCTTCCTAAAGCAAAGAAAGAAATAAATTTTAACATCTAAACAGGGAATGTAAGAGGAGAAGAGATACGATGCACAGTTGGAGACCAAGTAGGGTAAAAGGCCAGTAATGTGGGAATAGCTACAAGGCATTTCAAAAAAGGAATATCTAATGTTCAATTTGAAGTAACTTGCACTAATGCAATATAAATCTTCCCAAAATTAGCCTTGAGGCAGCTAATTTCAAGGCCAAATTCTAGGGAGGTTCTTAAATGTTTCTAGAACTTACAAAGAAGCAGAATCATATTACCTGCAAAGGCATTACCCACTAAAATCTGAGCCAAGAAGTAGGAGTATTCATGCAAAAGATGAAGAGACAGAAATCGTGGAAAGAAATATGAATTTTCTTGGATTGAGGTGATCCTATTTGGGTTTCAGTGGGTAATAGATCTAAAACTGACACATGGGTTACATAAACCAAAAATAAAGACTTTCTACTTGGTCTTGGAGAAGATACAGAACCCCTGAGGTGACTGGCATGGCAAGATAGCTATGTCTAGAGGTTAGAGGATGACATGAAAAAAGGCAATCAAGTGCTCAGTCAGGGTAGGAAGGCAGAGAAAGTTGCAAATTATGGAATATTTTAGTTTGTGAATGGGGAAAATGATTTTATATGGGGACATTAAAAATAAACTCATTAAACCCAGGGCAGAGAGCAGTGCCATGATTAACAAAGTAACGGAAGGAAGGCCAGACAGCGGCTCAGATCACCAATTCATTGTCTTATACTTTTAGTTCCTAGCAGAGAGGGGAAGGCTCCAATTACCGTCCCACATATTACCAGCATTTAAGAAATCATGCTAGCATCAGTGCAGGGGAAAATGGGAAATGATGTGTGAGTCGCTTCCTAGGGAGTACTGGCATTTTCCAAAAATGGTTTATGGAAGGACAATCTATCTTATCAACCACAAATCCTTTTGAGGAATCAACTTATACTGAAATCCAGTTTTGGAGCAAGCTCAGTACTGAAGAGCAGAGGAGAAAAAAATAATCTATTGGAGATGGGTCAGCATTATGGTTGAAAATATGAGTTTTGGGGGCGCCTGGGTGGCTCAGTGGGTTAAGCCTCTGCCTTCGGCTCAGGTCATGATCTCAGGGTCCTGGGATCGAGCCCCACATCGGGCTGTCTGCTCAGCAAGGAGCCTGCTTCCCCCCCGCCCCGTGCCTGCCTTTTTGCCTACTTGTGATCTCTGTCTGTCAAATAAATAAAGAAAATCTTAAAAAAAAAAAAGATTTAAAAAAAAAGAAAATATGAGTTTTGAAGTCAAATAGAACAAATTTGAGATTCAATTGTACTCCTTATTGGCTGTGTGATCTTGGGCAAGTTCCTGAAACTCTCTGTTCCTGTTTTCATCTATAAATGAAGGTTAATAATAGTAACTTTCTTAAGAGTATAAGGATTCGACACCAACACCAACCATAACACTAGCTAAGTACTTAACATTTGCTTCACTGTATAGAACACTGGATTTATAGGAACAAGAACTATTCCTGGCTCTCCTGGTGGTAAGCATTATTCTCTTTAATCTTCTTGGATGGTTCTTTCCCAATGTGAATAATTTCCTCATACACATGTGCCAATCTAGTACATACACATAATTTACTCATACACATGTGCTAATCTCATACTTTGCTGAATACTCAAGGGGACCTTCTTCAGGCACTAGCCACTTTTCATGCACTCAGTAGCCCCATGTGGTTAACAGCTAATGTTTTGAGCAGCACAGATATGGAACATTTCCATCCTCACAGAAAGTTCTATTGGATAGTGTTGTTCTAAAGCCAGACTTGTCTAACTTCAAGCTGATACTCAGTCTGTCAGTGCTTCTCAAAAAAATTTTATTTTTAAGATTTTATTTATTTGACAGAGAGAGATAGCAAGAGAGGGACTACAAGCAGAGAGAGTGGGAGAGGGAGAAGCAGGCTTCCCGCTGAGCAGGAAGCCTGATGCAGGGCTTGATCCCCAGGACTCTGAGATCATGACCTGAGCTAAAGGCAGATGCTTAACAACTGAGCCACCCAGGCAACCCAATGCTTCTCAAAATTTACTGAGCAGGTAGATCTTGTCAAAATGCAGATTGTGATTCAAGAGTTTTGGATAATACCTGAGAATCTTCATTTCCAATCTGATGCCAGGCGATAACAATGCTGTGGGTTAGCAGACAACATTTGAGTAACACTGTAAGCCATTAAATCTAAAGATATAAATTTCTATATGTTATTAAGTTGGTGTGTGTTTCCTTCATGGGAAAAACATACTGGAACAACAACAAGAAAATCACCTGACAGTGAGAAAAGATCAGTGTAACATTTCTTAACCTTTCTTACTTGCAATACTTTTTTTTAAAAGATTTTATTTATTTATTTGGCAGAGATCACAAGTAGGCAGAGAGGCAGGCAGAGAGAGAGAGGGTGAAGCAGGCTTCATGCTGAGCAGAGAGCCCGATGCGGGGCTCAATCCCAGGACCCTGAGATCATGACCTGAGCCGAAGGCAGAGGCTTTAACCCACTGAGCCACCCAAATGCCCCATTTGCAATACTTTTAGTACCTAACTCACAACTCTAATTTTATACACAAGTTAAATTCCTACATGGAATTAGGAAGTTTAAGTTTCATGTTTGCTGAATCTCAAAGTGAACAGAACTTTCATGCTAAGGGGAGAAAATGGTGTTCAGTATGTGCTTGAACTGATTCACACCAGCTTATGAGAATTGATGGTTACATTTTCAGAATCTTGCAAGTCAGTTGCTAATGAAAGGCCTTATTCAACATTACATTAAATTAGAATTAAATAAATTATATTAAAACAAATACTCAAAACTCATCACATTCTAATTATTTTGCTGCTTTACTGTATAGTATTTATTTACTTTGTATTTTATTACTTTACTATTATCTGCCTTCTTGAAGTTATTTGCACCTATTTTTTCTGTCCCGTGGAAATGCTATGGAGTGGTGTGCTACTGCATGTTTGTAGCTCGAAAGTGAGGATGGTGGGAGAATTTCCACCACAGAAACAAGCAAATATTACAAATACGGGCTTCCTTCCTCACCCCTAGATGGTTGATTTTTACACATTTACTAGCATGCATGTGATGGTTTTGCCTTAAAGATGAAAATAAATTGACAAAGGGCAATCATTCAGTTGCCCCTTCAACCTCTCTAGTATTTCTCATCAATTCTTAGAGCTATCTTGGACAGACATTTTGAAATATGGAAGGAATAAGATACCTGAGCCTAAGGACAGAAAGATAGCTTACCCAGAGAAAAGCAGATTCTTAGACCCAGAGAATCTCGCACGCCATTTAATACAGCATTCCACCCACTGCAGGAGCCATGAGGCTACACAAGATCTTGATGAAGAGAAGCAAATAGCTTTGTTTTTAACTGGAACAGAAATCTCAATCATTCACATGACAGAGGCAAAACTTAACCAATGCAGGACTGTTCCTTCCAAGGGCCTTCTTGCCCCTCCACTTCCCAATACCCCCCAGAAAGCTCAAGGAGTAGACTGTGTTTTACCATCACAGTTCCCAGACCTTTTATGATACAGAATTAAGGAGAATGGGTGAGGAGAGTAAAAGCAGAGTTTACGGAATGGGAAGAAATGAGATCTAAGTAGATACCTGAAGGAATTACCTCTTCTAAGAATCAGCTGGTGTGGGGTACATTACAGGCTGAAGTAATAGAAGGTCAGAGGTTGTGAGCTTACTCCAAGAGTGTGAGAGATATGTGTAGTGATGTGTTAATGAGGAGATTATGTCTGACCTTGTTGACTTAATGAAAGGTTTACTCTACCAAAAAACAACGGAAAGCCATTGAAGGATTTTAAAGAGAGGAGTCATAGGATTAGATGTGCATTTTAGAAAGATCATTTTAGCTGCAGTGAAAAGTATATATTAGAAGGGGCTAAGCCTGGGGGCAGTGACCAGTTGGTGGCGGTAATGAAAAATTAGGGAAGTTAGAGGATATTTATACCCTTATAGGAGGAGATAGAGTGGGAGCAGTTAAATCAAGCAGAAAGACAAGTTTCATGTTGGCTTCCTAAAATTCACTTGAGGGATGCCTGGGTGGCTCAGTGGGTTACGTGCCTGCCTTCAGCTCAGGTCATGATCAAGTCCTGTGTTGGGCTCCCTGCTCAGTGAGGAGCCTGCTTCTCCCTCTCCCTCTTCTGCTTCCCCTGCTTGTGCTCTCTCTCTCTCTCTCTCTGTGTCAAATAAATAAATACAATCTTTAAAAATAATAATAAAAAAATATAAGTCACTTGACTACCCAGGATCTTAATTTTCTCATTTTAGAAAATACATCCTACCCAGCCCTGCAGAGTCCTCCTTCCCTTATCACAATGATACAGAATCTATTTTATGTACAATGTACTCAGGGTAAACTTCTAGTATTCCGGAGAGAATTCCAAAAAATTTTAATATTTATGAAGTATCTATCTTCTAAGGAACAAAAGCCTTTTAATAACACTGTCTCGTGAGACATTTGGTTCCCTCTGAAGCTGGAATAATCAACAAACACAATTGATTGGCTCAATAAAAGGGTCAAGCATTCACTGGCTTATTGATAAACTATCCAGAGAGACAGAGTTCTCTCCTTTGAGAATTTTCTACACCATCAATATTGATAAACCAAATGCATCCTCTAGGCCACCTTGAAAGATTAAATTCATGCTTAAGAACTCCAAGGAGCATAAGTCAGAACCAGTGAATTACTATGATTTACTTTATTTGTAAAAAGTATATATGTGTCCTCAGCCTATTATTAGAATAATCAGTAAAGATATCATATTTTGTATGTACATTTTCCCCAGATTTTTTTTAGTTTGAAATAACTTGATTCTAATTTTTATGCATTGGTTTTATAATTGCCATATCTAAAAATGCAAGGCAATAGATTCTTTTGCTGTTGTTAAAACTGTCTTCATTCACTCTTTCCCCAGAAGAGTTAGACCTAAACACGTCAATCTTTTAAGCACTCATAAAAAAGTGACTCTGTTTTGAGAACATTCAGTGTCTATATATTTTAATTAAATATCTGTAGAATTCATAAGGAACATAAAATAATACATATCTTTCATACATATACACATGTATGTGCCTGTGCACATAAACACACACATATATATGTATACCATTCTAGACAAAGAAACTAACTTTGGTGGAATACTTATAATTCTGCCCCCTAAGAGAGTAAAGGTTATTTGAAATCTAGAATTCATATCAGACTGTGAAAATTAGATATAAACTTGATGAAGCTTGATAGACCAGAAACAATACCTCCCAAATTCAAAGTCAACCATAGGACTAAGAACCTACCATCACTGGGATATCAAACAGCTGAAACTAATTGCAATATCGTCCATTGGAGTTGTAAACCCAAAGAGGGGTGGGAGGTAGATATTGTAGAACTAGTGCCCAAACGTTAGAATAACCCAAGAAGAGCCCAAGACACATTAGATAGTAAAGGAGGGAGTCCTCCAGGAAAGCAAATGTACTCCTCAAAATCTGGGCTGCATGTAAGCCCTATATAACGTTCAGTGCTCTCACAACTTAGAACGCTGAAGGTCTCCTTGCAGGTGAGGTATCCAGGTTTCAGGTCTACAGCTCTGCCAGTTTGTTCAGCAGATGTTGAGCATCTCGATGTGCCGCATCCTGTACTGAGGCCAAATATAAGTTCTTGTGCTGAAATGGAGGCAAGCAAAGAAAACAAAAATTAGGTGATGAATTTGAGCCAAGTTCCATGGAGTATGGAGGGTTAGGAAGTCATATAGAAACACAGTAAAAGTAGTTATATTTAGGGTCCTCTTACATGCCTGGCACTGTTCTGAAAATTTATACACATTGACCCATTGATTTTTCACAGCAACCTAAGAAGTATGTACAATTCTCATCCCCACTTTATAGGGGAGGAAATGGAGGTACAGAGAGTTTATGTTACCTGCCCAAGGTCACACTAAATTTCCCATCAAAACTTCAGGCTGCTTTCAGACAAATGTCTGGATCACCTCCAAGGAAGTGATACAGATTAGTAATAAAAATAACAACAACAACAATGATAATAATATTTATTCAGTGCCAGGCATTTTTTAAGAGTTTTATTTAAATATCTGGTTTTTTTTTACATTTTTCTTTAATTAATAGACTATTTTTCAGAGCAACTCAAGGTTCACAGAAAAATTATGTGGGAAGTTTAGGGAGTTCCCATATACCCTATTTTCCCTCCTCTCTCCACCCCACCATGCACGCAGTTTTCCGTATGTAGTACTTTTTTTTTTTTTTTACAAGCGATGAGCCAATATTGATTCATTATTATTAATTAAAGTCCACAGTTTACGTTAGAGTTGACTTTCATGTTGTACAGGTCGATGGGTTTTAATAAATGTGTAATGATGTATATCCGCCATTACAATATCATACAGAATAATTTTACTGCCCTAAAATTCCCCTGTGTTCCACCTATTGATCCCTCCCTTCTATCCCCGAACTTCGGCAATTACTGCTTTTTTTACTTTCTTCATAGTTTGCCTTTTCCAGAATATGCTATGGTTGAAATCATATAATGTGCAGGCTTTTCATAATGGCTTCTTTCACTCAGCAGTATGCAGTTAGGTTCTTCCACGTCTTGTGTGGCTTGATAGCTCATTTCTTCATATTGCTGAATAATCTTCCATCGTAACGATGTGCCTGTTCACCCATTTACCAGTTGAGCATCTTGGTTGCATCCAAGTTTTGGCAATGATGAATAAAGCTGTTGTAAATGTGCAAGATTTTGTGCGGACATGTTTTCAACTTGTTCGAGTAAATGTTGAAGAGAATCATTGCTAGATTGTATGGTAAGAATGTATAACTTTATAAAAACCACCAAACTGGGGATGCCGAGGTGGCTCAGTTGGTTAAGCAGCTGCCTTCAGCTCAGGTCATGAACTGGGCTTCCTGGGATTGAGTCCACATTGGGCTTCTTGCTCCTCAGGGAGCCTGCTTCTCCCTCTGTCTGCCACTCCCCTGCTTGTGCTCACTCACACTCTCTCTCTCTGACAAATAAATAAATAAAAATCTTTAAAACAAACAAACAAACCACCAAATTATCTTCCAAAGTGGCTATACCATTTTGCGTTTCCACGAGTAATAAATGAGAGTTCCTGTTGCTCCACATCCTCTCCAGTATTTGGGGTTGTCAGTGTTCTGGATTTTAGCTATTTCTTTTTTTTTTTTAATTTTTTAAAAAGATTTTATTTATTTATCTGACAGACAGAGATCACAAGTAGGCAGAGAGGCAGGCAGAGAGAGGGGGGGAAGCAGGCTCCCTGCTGAGCAGAGAGCCCGATGCAGGGCTCGATCCCAGGACCCTGAGATCATGACCTGAGCTGAAGGCAGAGGCCTAACCCACTGAGCCACCCAGGCACCCTTGGATTTTAGCTATTTCAATAGGTGTGTGGTGGTATTTCATTGTCGTTTTCATTTGCAATTTCCTAATGACAAAATACGATGTTGAGCATTTTTTATATGCTTATTTGCCATCTGTCCAGATCTTTTGCCCATCTATTAACTGGGTTAAGAACCCCATTTTCAGATGAGGCACAAAGGGGCTCTACAAATTGCTCGGGGTTACACAGTGGGGGATTGAGGCCAGGCAGGAGGGCTCAAAGCCCATAGTTGTAATCACTATTCTATAATGCCTTCAGGATACAGGTTTGGAGCTAAAAACCTGGGTTTCCAGGCTGGCTGTTCAGTGTACATGGTGTCTAACCCCAAGTAAATCATTTAATTTTAACCCAGCCTCAGTTTCTTTTGTAATATGAGGAAAACAGGTTTCGGTGTTGCTATTAGGATTAAATGAAACAAAGTAGAGAAAGTGCTGAACTTGTTCTCTGAACACAGCAGCTGCCAACGCCACGTGAAAGAGCGAGAGAGGCCTGCTATAGCCCTAAGAATTAGCACCTGCCTCCAAACTCAAACAGATCCGTCTGGACTTTAAATTCTGTAGAAACTCAGACATTTCTTGGTGAGGTTTCCATGAACAGTTGTCAGCTGACGCATCAACTCCTTACACCTAGTGCACATGAAGGAATAAAGGGGACTCCAGTTGCTTAAAAGAAAAATAGAATTTTACTGTATTCAATTTCCTTTTCCTGTTCATCTCTCCCTTTTGGTGGCCCTTGCAAAACAAAACAAAACGAAACAAAAGTCACAGTTGTATTAACTTTGCAGCTAATGAAGCATGCCTGGAACCAGATGCAACCTGGGGGACTCCAGTAAAGCTAGAATGGTGGCAGGAAAGGAAAACAAGCCCTTGCACCCTATGTGTGTGAATGGCTGCTGGAGGATGTGGGGCTCCTCCAAACCCCCAGGAGCTGGGAATGCCCTGATGGCCATATACCTCAGAGGGTGGTTCCCAAACCTGGCTGATCACCAGAATCTCCTGAGGTGCTTTGCAAAAGAGCAGATTCCTAACTACTCAGCTCAAACTTGACTGAGTTCGAATCTCCTCGGAGTGGATGAGGAGAGAAAGGGATTCTGGTATCTGTACCATTAAAAGTTCTGAGAGGCTCTAATGGTCCGGGAACTGCTGATGTTTGGAATCTGTGTGTGTGTGTGTGTGTGTGTGTGTGTGAGAGAGAGAGAGAGAGAGAGAGTTAGGGAGACAGAGAGAGAAAGCAGGCAACACTGTGGGAAAACAGAGCATTATGATTTGTAAGATCTTTACAATTGTTCGATTTATTGCACTTTATCTGTAAAAGTAGATGCAAAGTAATTCAGAAATGCCTGAAATCATTTTCTAATGAAGGTGATCAAAAACAAAGACTACAGGGGCACCTGGGTGGCTCAGTGGGTTAAGGCCTCTGCCTTCAGCTCAGGTCATGATCCCGGGGTCCTGGGATCGAGCCCCGCATCGGGCTATCTGCTCAGCGGGAAGCCTGCTTTCCTTCCTCTCTCTCTGCCTGCCTCTCTGCCTACTTGTGATCGCTGTCAGTCAAATAAATAAATAAAATATTAAAAAAAAAAAACAACAAAGACTACAAGTTCAAAGGGGAAAAAATGTTAAACAGAACCTGAGCTTTAGACCTCTCACTTTATTCTGATGTCGGAACAGCATCCTTAGAAGATCCTTATATAATGACTCTTAACTAACTTGGATAACTTGTTTTCCCATGAGAGACAACAAAGTCGAATAATTCAAATATTTGGAATAAAAATCTAGTGTTTTCTTTTAGGTTTTCAAGTTTCCAGAACTTCAATGAGTTAATGAGAAATTTGCATTCAGTACAACAATAAATTAAGTAATTATACTTGGAAGAAATCCAATTTCATGGGTTTAAGCTATTATTAAAATTCTGCAAATACTTTGATTTTCCAAGTCTAATCTTTTGATTTTTATTTACTCACTCGATAAGCTTTTTTGAGTACTAGTCTATGGCAGACCACGGATTTAGATGGTGTTAATATGAAGAGGGGTTCTCCACATAAATAAAGAGAGGTGGAAAGGTTGGGAAGCAGCTGCGCTAGGAGAGAAAAGAAACTAAGATTTTAATGAGCACTTATTCAGTGCAAGTCTCATTTATATACAGTATTCTATTTCATAGGACAATCCGATGACATAATTCGATCACTAAGAACTAAAAGTAACAAATTTCCTAAATAGTCCTGGAACTGGATGTACCTTCCTGTCCCAGTGTTAGACAATACTGAAAAAAACCAATATGACCTAACTCCTTGCCCTTGGAAAATAAGACCCTGAACCAAATAAAATAGGTTAATTCCAACATTAGCTGCATACTTGTCTCCCTAGACCCCCCAATCGAAAGTTGTGATTTCATCATTTCTGCCCACCTCAACTAGTTCTCTACCTTGAATACTATCCAGCCTACCTAAATCCTATAAATATCCTCCCCTGACTTCTCCCTTCTGAGATATTGCTCTCTGTCAAGATGATGTTCACCCTTACTACAGCAAATCCAATACACATAGATTTGTTTGGCCAGTGGGTCTTGTTTTGTTTTTCTGGTGGCCTTTTGGGGAGTCAACTGTCAATAGCTCCATTCTTTAATGAAGAAATTTGCCCAAACTCATCAGCTGTTACAAGCTACTTTCTTCAAGAGCCAAGTGTTAAACACAGCTGTGACTGACTTTGAAATTCATATTCTATTCACTGGTGTGCACATTTAGGCACATGTACTAGATGAGGTAAAGGACATGCAGGTTTTTGCCATCTAGTCTCAGATGCTCTCAAGCAAGGAACTTTAAAGGGGATGGCAGCATTAAAAGTGGCAATCCATAAATGCCAGGGAGATCCAAGTCCTTAAATCAAGTCAGGATATATTTACTGCCATCTGCTCTTCATGGTGACACAGCAATAAAATGCATAAATAAATGACTCACAGACCATAAGAGAGTTGCCTAAATGAGTCCCATAAACAGATGCGAATAAGAACAAAAGTCTAACTATTGATTGATAACAATAATTAAAGCTTAAAATGTTGCACATCATCCTAAAAAAATTGTGTAAGCCCTTCTCTGTCAGTGTTCAATAATCTCATAATCATCAATTTTGGGGGCCTAAGTGTTGCATGGTTATTGAAAAGAGAAAACATAAAAAATGTAGCAGTATTTCAGTTTCAAATGCATTGACTTCAAAATGGAACTGAGGTGAACAGAGGAGCTCTGTGGGACACAGAGGAGGTAGGTTTGGTCAATAGTCCCGGACAGTTTGATTAATTCTACAAAGAGGTAAAGAGGCACACATCCTAAAGGCAGAGTGGCACGAAGGAAAACAATGAACCATTTGCCAGAAAACATAAGATATGTCCTAGATATGCTGGCTAAGTGTTCCCAGCTTGGCCAGTGTGGTTCTAGGGTCAGAATGAAAAGCTGGGGTCAGGCCATGGTGAGTATTGACACTCTGCCTTTGAGGAGGGTCTGGAGGGACACAGGCTGGGTGGGGGTGTGGGAGGTTAAGGGGATGGTACAGGAAATTCCATAGCAGGGAAAGTTTCTCTCAAAACCCAGTAGGGAGACGCACCATGGCATTACCATCATTAACACTGGAAAATGCAAATAGTACTGTTGGTGAATGAATTAATGACAATGACAGCTAATACCTTCAGGTAGCACTTTTTTTGTGCCAGGCAATAATCTAAGTACTGTACGTACACTAACTCATTTAAAGTTCACCCACTGCGGGACACCTGGGTGGCTCAGTTGGTTGAGCTTCTGCCTTCAGCTCAAGTCAGGATCCCAGGGTCCTGGGATCGAGTCCTGTGTTGGACTCCCTGCTCAGTGGGGAACCTGCTTCTCCCTCTCCCCCTCTGCCCCTCCCCTGCTCATGCTCTCTCTCTCTGATAAATAAATAAAAATTTTAAAAAAGTAAATAAAGTTCACCCATTGGACACCTATGAAGTAGGCCCTATAATTATCCTTATTTTATCTACGAGGAAATTGAGGCACAGAGAGAGATTAAGTGACATGTCAAGGTCTTATAGCTAGCAAACGAAAGAGCCAGGATGAATCAATCAATCAACTAATTATAATCCAAACACTTGTGATGTTCTATCTTAGCGGACAGAAACATATTCTTTTTTTCTACTCTAATAATATACAAATATACTCTACACTCAATAGCCTACTTCAGACGTCGATTTTGAGTACTCAGTACTCACACGGAATGTAGGCTTCTCCCCTTGCTATGTGGCGTTTTGTGCAGCCTGGGATGTTTTATGTAAACTGCTCTTAAAGTGCCTTCACGTTAGTTGGCCAAAACTGACTTGTTCTTTTCTATTCATTTTCAGAATTATAGTTAGTGATTTTGAGAATTGTTTTTAATTTTTTATTTTTATCATCAACTTTTTGGTCTTGGAACAATGTCAAACTTATAGAAAAGTTGCAAGTGGAATTCAAAGGCCTTTTCTTCCTGGACCATTTGAGAATAAGTTGCCAACCTGATGCGCCATCACCCTCTAAATGCTTTAGTGTATCTTTCCTACAAACAAGAGCATCCTCTTACAGTCCACAACACAACCAACACAATCATAAAGTTAACACTGACACTGCACTATAATTTAATCCTCAGACCCCAATTGTCTATTAATGTAGTTCATAGATCCAGTTCACAAGCACACATTGCATCAAGACAGGTCCTGTTTCTAGTCTCTTTTAGGCCAGAACAGTTCTGACCTTGACACTCAAGGCCTTGACATATTTGAAAATGACAGGCCAGTTATTTTATAGGATGCCTCTCAATTTAATGTCATCTGATGATATTTTCTCCTCATTAAATTCAGGTTAGGCATCTTCGGTAGGAATATTCCAGAAACAATGCTGACATCCTCTCATTGCTTTCTTAGGTGGTGCAGCTTTTGATTTGTTCCTTTATGGAGAATGTCACCTTTAACTATATAATTTAGGTCGTTTCTGCCAAGCTTCTCCACTGCAAACCTACTTTTCCCTTTATAATTAATAAATATTTTGTGTAGAAGCACATTAAAACAATGTAAATTTATTAATTTATATTAAATGGACTCATAACTTCCTATTATATTCAGTGGGTTACCATCTGTAAGATAATAGATTATATCTCTTTGAGGCTCAAATTGATCAATGAGATCTCCTTCAAGCTAACTTATGTCCTTTTGTTGTTATTGTATTACTTTCTATTTATTTAATTTTTTATTGAGGTATAATTAACATGCAACAATATGTTAATTTCAGGTATACAACATAATGATTTAATATTCATATACATAAGTCTAACATCCATCCATATACATAAGTCTAATTAACATATATATGATATGTATTATGTATATGAATATAAAATTTGTGTTACCAAATTTTGTGTTATCAGAAAAATTGTATGTGATGAGAACTTTTAAGATCTACTCTCTTAACAATTTTCAAATATAGTGTTATTAACTCTGGCCACCATGTTGTACACTACATCCCCATGATTTATTTATTTGATAACTGGAAGTTGGTACCTTTTGTACCTCTTGACCTGTCACCCACTTCACTTATCCCCACCCCTCACCTCTGACAACTACTGATCTCTTCTCTGTATCTGTGAGCTTGGTTTTTCATTTGTTTTTGGAGTTTTTTAGATTCTACATATAAGTAAGATCCTAAGAGAGATCCTGTCTATTTCTCTATCTGACTTATTTCACTTAGCACAATGCCGTCAAAGTCCATTCATGTCCCACATGGCAAGACTGCATTCTTTTCTGTTTAAGATTTATTTACTTATGTGAGAGAGACAGACAGAGAGAGAGAGAGAGTGATGGTGATGAGGGAGCAGGAGGCTGGCTGAGGACAAAGCAAAAGCTGGCACCTTGCACCCTCTCTCCACCCGCTCCCCTCCCCTCAGTAATATATGTGACATTCCTCAGGCACCCCTGACTGCCATAAATGAGAAACAAATAGTTAACATGCAGAGATCACAGTCCTGCAAGACAGGAATCTCCCAACCATCTTGATGTTAATGGCTTGCCAAAAGACAACATTGATCAAGCCTCGGGTATCCCGGCACCTTGTAGGCCCTCTTTAGCATATGAAAGCTCCCTTGAAACCTCCCTTTCCCTCACCTTCCCCCAACCGCAGGGTAGGTAACCCGGCATCCCTCACAAGCCGGGGCAGCAGCTCTTCCTGCCCACGGGTCCTGTCCCCGTGCTTTAATAAACCACCATTTTGCACCAAAGATATCTCAAGAATTCTTTCTTGGTCATCGGCTCCGGACCTCAGCCCA
This sequence comes from Eira barbara, assembly GCA_020311275.1. Taxonomy (NCBI): domain Eukaryota; kingdom Metazoa; phylum Chordata; class Mammalia; order Carnivora; family Mustelidae; genus Eira; species Eira barbara. Next base: position 3,193,502 of record JAHRIG010000412.1, read on the forward strand.
CTGAACCTCACCTAGGTTCTAGAACTTCATCAATGGGGAGGGGCAAAGGGAAAGAAAGTCTTAAGCAGACTCCAGACTGAGTGCAGAGTCTGAGGCAGGGTTCCATCTCGCCACCTGAGACCACGACCTGACTGGAAACCAAGAGTCTGCTGCTTAACCAACTGAGCCACCAGCCCCCAAGATTTCATTTTCTTATGGCTGAATAATAGTTTATTGTAAATATACAGCACGTTTTCTTTTTCTTTCTTTCTTTCTTTTTTTTTTTTTTTTTGGTACAGTATTTTCAGTATTACTATAAAAATGCACACAAAACAAAAATTGTCACAAGCCATTTCTTGGCTCTACTGGCGTTCAGCATTGCATTTCAGCAGCTTCTTTGCTTTTAGCATCTCAAAAGTTTCCTTACATCGTTTCATGCCATCCTTCTTTACCCCACCAGGCACTGCTTCTGCTATGTGTTCCCATCTCTCAGATGTATTTACTGGGTATGTTTTCAAAGCTTGTTCCAAAAGCGTCTGTTCTTCTGTTGTCCAAGGGGTGAAATCTGTGTGTGGATCTTCCAGTAGGTTCTGAAGGTGTTGCATTGTCTGCTTGAGGCACTACTCTATGTTCTTTTTAAAATTTATCAAACGCGTTTTTCTTTTATCATCTTATTGATGAGGGTCAAGTTTTTGAAGACTCTTTATCAATAACATCTTTGGCAGTTCTCTTGACTCCAGAAGAAGGATGTATGTTCATCTTTAGTAGGATGTAGCCATAACTTCCCATGCTGAATTTGTCCCAGCAGGAAAGAGGTTAATTAGTAATTGCAGATAGATAGTCTTCTGACCATTTTGTATTGCTGTTTCCACTCCACCAGTTGCTTTGTCTACATTCTTAGATGCTGTTGCCTGTGACCTTCAGGCTCCTCTTCTCTTTTCTAACTTGTTCATTTATTTCTTCTGTTTTTCCAGAGCAGCCTTTCCTACTTCTTTAGTAGATGGTGTGTTTCATTCAAACACTGTAATCTTGCTAATTCAAGACAATCACAAATTGTATCCACTTCTTCCATCATTTTAACCTGCTCTGCCTCTGACTTTCCTGTCAGGAAAGTGATTCCAGGTCTTAGACAAGTTTTGAAGTTTTTGCCTTTCCTTTAAATGGCCTTTTTTTTTTTTTTTCTGGATATCTTTTTCCTTCTTAACCAAAAATGCTTATTGTCTGACTTCTTCCTCTTGTTTTTCTTCAGTTTTTCTCTCCTCCCATTTTGCTTTGCTTTAGTTTTCTTTTCTGCTTCTTTTGTGGCTTTTTCTTCTTCCTCAGTTTTTTTTTTTTTAAATCCTTGGATCACAGTATTATCAACTAATGTTCTTATTCTGTTTATTTCTTTTTTTTTCCTTTGTGCCCTTGTTGCTCTGTTCTGTTTTTCAATCCATTTCCTCTCATCATATTATTTTTTCTTTTTCTTCTTCATTTAAATAACAAAATTCTCTCCAAGAATCAAAATTATACCAGAAAGAATGAAATGCATCTATATCTTCTAATGATGAATTCGTAACACCAAGTTTCGGGACTTTTTTCTTTTTATTTGACCATCTGGAATTCCTTTCAAACACTGGGGAAAACACATCAAAGAAAAGTGTTCTTTGCTTTACTTTTGGAAGGAACCAAGTTATCAAAAGTAGGATCTACACTGTGGAATGCTTATCTTTTCACTGGATCAGATAGCATTGCATAAGCCTTAGTTATGCAAGTGAAGTAGTCATTATCTCTTTCTTTATTGGTTGAGCAGCTGCTTTCCGTTTGTTTTAAAACCGTTGCTTTATCTTCAGCTCTTTGTGATCAAGTGTTTTCAATGTGGGAAACTCTTCTAACTACAACCCTTCATCTTCTGATTCTTCTGATAACTTTTTATTCTCCAGTTCCTGAAAAGAGGCAGAAGCATTTTGTTTCTCCTCTTAACAAAAGCTTCAAACCACATTCCCAGAGTTCAGCTTGACACAATGCAGAGGCAGTCAGAGCATGGGTGACAATGGTGCTATGGTTGTCTGCAGAGCTAGGCAGGAGCAGCATAAGGGCACTGGGCTACATCATATTTTCTTTATCCATTCATCTAAAGATGGACACTTGTTTCCATATCTTTATTATTGTAAATAATGCTGCCATGAACTTGGGGTGAATTCAAGTTAGCGTTTTCATTTTCTTCAGATAAATACCCAGAAATGGAATTGCTGGATCATATGGTAGCTCTATTTTTTATTTTTTTGCAGAAAATTCATACTGTTTTCCATAGTGGCTGCACCAACTTACATTCCCACCAACATTGTATAAGAATTACGTATTCTCCATATTCTCACCAACACTTGTTATTTCTTGTCTTTTTCATAATAGCCATTCTGACAGGTATGAGGCGATATCTCATTGTGGTTTTGATTTGTATTTCCCTGATGATGAGTGACATTGAGCAACAGGTACAGGTACATTATAAATTGGCCATTTGTATGTCTTCTTTGGAAAAATGTATATTCAGATCTTCTGCACATTTTTAAATCAGATTGTTTTTTTGCCATTGAGTTGCATGAATTCTTTACATATTTTGGATATTAGCTGCTTATCAGATATATGATTTGCAAATATTTTCTCCCATTCAATAGGATGCCTTTTCATTTTGTTGATGGTTTTCTTTGCTGTGACTGTATTCATTTGACATGCTCCTTCATTCCTAAACACTTATTCCTTGGCTCAATCGGATGTCCCATAAGTTATAACTGAGGCCTGGAATCAGTCATCTCTAGAAAGCTCTGATACTTTTTAGTAGGAAATGACACTTAGAAACCTGGATGAAAAGTTTGCTCATTGCTGCTGGGGTGGAGAAGGGATGCTACTGCAAGGCCATCATACATACAACGAGGGAGCAGGAGGCTGGCTGAGGGCAAAGCAAAAGATGGCAGGCACCTAGCACCCCCTCTCCACCCGCTCCCCTCCCCTCGGTAATATATGTGACATTCCTCAGGTACCCCTGACCGCCATAAACCAGAAACAAATAGTTACCTTGCAGAGATCACAATCCTGCAGGACAGGAGTCTCCCTTGGTTTACAAATGTCCTAGAGATCTACAAAGAAGTTACCTTATCAAGAGCACAATTTCCAGAGGCAAATAACTCAGTTCCTCAAGCCTTAAAGTCACTCTCCCCCCCCATAAACAAAACTGAAGGAGGCTGAGGTACAAGGAAATGTAAATAAAGTTAAAACTCTTCTGAACCTAAATCTCACTAACAAAGACGCTTGATAGCAGGATTGTGACATCCCACCAGGAATCTCCCAACTATCTAGATGTTAATGGCTTGCCAAAAGACAACATTGATCAAGCCGCCAGACCTCCAGTATCCCTGCACCTTGTAGGCCCTCTTTAGCATATGAAAGCTCCCTTGAAACCTCCCTTTCCCTCACCTTCCCCCAACCGCAGGGTAGGTAACCCGGCATCCCTCACAAGCCGGGGCAGCAGCTCTTCCTGCCCACGGGTCCTGTCCCCGTGCTTTAATAAACCACCATTTTGCACCAAAGATATCTCAAGAATTATTTCTTGGTCATCGGCTCCAGACCTCAGCCCACCAAACCTCACTTAGGTTCTAGAACTTCATCACATACACAGCGCACATTTGTATCTATTTCTTTATTTTATTATTTAAATTATTATATTTATTGAAATCACGAGTTCACACAGATACAACAAATTCCAACCTAACACCACAGCGTCCATTCCAGTTTTCTCCCTTTCCAATAGATAATGAAAATCCTGACTCCCATTTTTCTTGATGTCTTTATTTTTTTGATTACCACCCCCTCATTTTGTAATCCATGTCCCATTATTGCTGCCATCTTTTCCCTATATAGACAACATCTTTATTCTGCTCAGGCTCTGAAACCTCATGGCTAGGCTTCCCTATACACATGGATGCTCGCTTCACCCAGCTTGCACTCCAACATTGCTTTAGGGTGCCCTGCCATGTGAATGCCCTCCTCACCCAGCTCTGGCTCCCCTACACAATAACCACCGCACAATGCCCACCTTATTCTGACTTTAATATCTGAGCTTTTCAGAAAGGAGAAAGGAAGCCAACTGATACATTATCAAATGCTATTTTAAAACATGGGAATTCTTCTAGGAAATAAATCATCAGAAACTTTCATTTGAATCTGCTAGAAAAAGATTTTCAGCAAATTAAAGCATTTTTAAATGAATTCTAACCATGAAGAAAATGTTTATTTCCCATGAAGATCTTGTATCAACCAATAAACAAAACTGTAGTCATCATACACTACTTTGTGAAATTTCCCCCAACATATACGTGACCCAGTGTAAGTACAAATATAGACTCACATACCAACAGAAGAGATACTGGAAAGGTCTAACTCACATTAATAAGCTTTCAAATAAAATATGTTCTGTCCTCTTACCTTGACAAATTATCTTTCATAATAAAAATTTTTAAATGTATGAAACTATGTTTTTTATATGATCAAAAGTCAGCTAAATATAAAAAACAACTGAATTTAATTACTACTTCACATCTTGGGTATTCTGTTGATGAGTCAGTGATAACTGATAAGCAACAAAACATTCATTAATTATATTTATTCCATGCAATTTACTTTTCTAGTTTCCATTCTAGCAAAATCACTAATTATGTGGTTGTAATCAAGATTTTTCACATAGTTAGTTTCTACTCTCAGTCATTCCTAATTAGATGGCCTTTCTTTTTTTTTTTTTCTTTTTTTTTTAAATTTTTTTTCTTTCTTTTTTTTTTTTTCCATTTTAATAAACATATAATGTATTTTTATCCCCAGGGGTACAGGTATGTGAATCGCCAGGTTTACACATTTCACAGCACTCATCATAGCACATACCCTCCCCAATGTCCATTTCTCCACCACCCTCTCCCATCCCCCCTCCCCCCAGCAACCCTCAGTCTGTTTTTTGAGATTGAGTCTTTTATGGTTTGTCTAGATGGCCTTTCTTGAACTAGAGAAGTTCCTATATAAGTTTTTGTTTGTTTGATGGTTACTAATTTCAATTTGGAGAAACTTTACTGAAACAACAGCAACTAAAGTAAAATCTCTAAAGCATTACTTAGATTCAGAAACAAATTATGAACTTTTTGTATCTTATTCGAACATTGTTTAAAAAGCTAAATATGAAAAATTATTATGATTGCTAAATATTACAAAATATTTTAATTTCACCATATAAGTCACTATCATTTAACAGTTTTTATCATTTCTTGCACCAATATCTATATCCAAAATTCTATATAAAGAATCGGTTACTACATGTAAGACCTACATGTTTATCAATGTAAGAATAATATGAGTCATTTAATATTACACAGTATTAAAAAAAAATTACACAGTATTTCGCAGATATAGTGTTCAGTCGTAAGCAACTAAGAAAATGGATGCTAGGCAGTATTGGAATATGATAATTCATTATGTGAAAATCTATTGTACTCATATTAACTGAGAGGAAGAAATTGGCAAGTTAATTAATTTGCTTTTTTCCTCTTACCTGAGCACTTCTACTGCTCAAATCTTTCCCTCAAAAATGTTTGTTTCTAATATTGGCAGTGGCACAATCTATAATCATCACCACTCAGACACAGTCATTTTTATGTTGAGGACATGTAGCAAGGGATGAGGAAATGAATGCTGTTTGTCTCAAGAGGGGATTTAGGATCACAGGTCATGCTATGCCACAGAGGAGCTCATCTCATGAGTGACAAGAGTCCACACACCTCTATTTGTGTGTGTGATAAGTGGAGCCCTCTGAGGCATTGCAAAGGCCCTTTCGCTGGAGTCTAAGGACAGTAATGTTATGCTGCCTATAGGGTGTTAAGTACTATATAAAATAACAGATGAAATTAAAAGACATGGCATATTTCTTCATAAGTTTGAAATCTAAATAGGGAGTGACCAGGGGAGGGGAAGGAGTACTAGGATCCATAAAGTGAGCAAACACAATAAGACTGAAAGTAGCCCAAATGTTGAGAAATATGAGGCACTTTGTACATATTATGCACTGAATCCATGTAAGTCCCAGGCTGCCCAAGGGTAGGGAATGTCTCAATAACCATGAAGCTTCAAAATTAATGAACAATAAATGTTCAGAATGAAAGAAAAGAGCATATGGCCCCTGAATCGATGAACTCAAGCTTCTAATGCCTTAAAAATAAGTTTTCACCCCCAATTTGTCCTTCACTTCTTTTTTTCTCCCACCTGCCCTCTTAATTCTTCTTTACCCCCTCAAAGGCAAACTCTTAGAAGTTAAGCTTATGCACTTCCCTAGTTTTAAGACTCCAGTGCATGTTTGATACTGTCTCTTTTACTTTCTTGTAATTAATATTTACTGTGGGAGTTTTGTGTTGGCAGTATACACATTTAACAATTTAACTGACATTAGGAAATTTTTTTTTCCTATGCATTTTACATGATTTCATATCTGTTGATGAAGGTTCTGACAAGGAAGTGAGGCACAGTAATCCTTAACTTTATTAGAGATGTTTTTACAACAAAGTAACATCCTTGAGATGATTTTCCAGTCTCATTAAAAATGGTGTCTTTTTTTTTTTAAGATTTTATTTATTTATTAGTCAGAGAGAGAGAGAGCGAGAGAGAGCGCACAGGCAGACAGAGTGGCAGGCAGAGGCAGAGGGTGAAGCAGGCTAGGCTCCCCGCCGAGCAAGGAGCCCGATGTGGGACTCAATCCCAGGACGCTGGGATCATGACCTGAGCCGAAGGCAGCCGCTTAACCAACTGAGCCACCCAGGCGTCCCAAAAATGGTAAGTCTTAATCATGCCCAGTATCTAAGAGAAGAGAAATAACTAATGTGGAATGAACCCAAATTGTTCTTCATCTGTTGTGGAACAGAGCTATATACACACAATCACTCACACAAACACTCGCAGGCATGCTCTAATTCACCCTCTTAAATGTCTGATATTTGATCCTATCTTGGTTAGCTCTGCTTGCTTTAATTATGATCAAAAGCTGGGAGTTGAGAAATGATCCGGATATTTGTCAAGCACCCACAAAGTTCATGGTACCATATGAGGTCCTTGGAACATAGTGTACAGAGGAGGCAGTCCTATTCTTTAAAAGCATATAATCTAAGAAGAAAGGAAATAAGAACATACAATTACAGTAACTACAAAATGAATAGGTCAAAGACTGCATTTCCAAGTTAGAGAATGGGCTGAATCAATTCACTCTTACCAAAATGCTGGTTTGCACCAAAGCATACACAAAAGGAAAGAAAGAAGCCAACTGAGAGCATGATACATTTGACTTAACTCTTAAAAATTAAGGTAAAATTTACTTACAATGAAATGCATAGATATTAAGTACACAATTCAGTTGGTTTTGGGGCGCCTGGGTGGCTCAGTGGGTTAAAGCCTCTGCCTTCAGCTCGGGTCATGATCCCAGAGTCTTGGGATTGAGCCCCGCATCATCAGGAATCTGCTCCGTGGGGAGCCTGCTTCCTCCTCTCTCTCTGCCTGCCTCTCTGCCTACTTGTGATCTCTCTCTGTCAAATAAATAAATAAAATCTTAAAAAAAAAAAAACAATTCAATTGGTTTTAACAAATGTACATGCTCTTGTGATGAAATAGTAATTATGATACTGAGTATTTCCATCAACCCAGACGGTTCACTAACATCTGTAGGATCTTATATGGTGATAGCCCCTCTTGCACCCCTGATTTTAGTAATATGTCTTTTTTCTCCTTTTTTCCAGGTCAGTTTAATGATTTCTTTCAAAAAACCAACTTTAAGCTATTATTCTCTGTTGTTTATATATTTTCCATTCTATTGATTTCTGCTCTTAATTTTTTTCTTTGTACTTTTTAAACTTTAATTTGCTCCTCTTTTTCCAGCTTCTTATGGTAGAAACTGAGGTCATTGATTTGAGAATTTGCCATTTTCTGATGTAAACATTTTTATTTATTTATTTTTTAGGATTTTATTTATTTATTTGACAGACAGAGATCACAAGTAGGCAGAGAGGCAGGCAGAGAGAGGTGGGGGGGAAGCAGGCTCCATGCCAAGCAGAGAGCCTGAAGTGGGGCTTGATCCCAGGCCCTGAGATCATGACCTGAGCCAAAGGCAGAGGCTTAACCCACTGAGCCACCTAGGCACCCCTGACATAAGCATTTTTAAAAAAGTAAACCATTTTCCCATAACTTCTGATGTACTTGCTATTGTATTTCAGTTTGAAATATTTTCTACTTTCCTCTATGATGTTTCCTGACACACGGCTTATAGAAAAATGAGTTGTTTAATTTCCAAATATCTGGAGTTTCTTTAGGTATTTTTTTTGTAATTAATTTCTAATTTAATTTCATTATGTTCTCTTTCTAAAGATTTATTTATTTATTTATTTGTCAGAGAGTTAGAGAGAGGGCACAAGCAGGGGAAACAGCAGGCAGAGGGAGAAGCAGACCCTCTGCTGAACAGGGAGCCCAACGCAGGACTCAGTCCCAGGACCCCCAGATCATGACCTGAGCCGAAGGCAGGTGCTTAACTGACTGGACCACCCAGGCATCTCTAATTTCATTATGTTCTGAGAATATAGCCTATAAGATTTCAACCTTTTGAAATTTATATGGAATTATTCTATGAGCTAGCATATGGTCTATCTTGGCAACCACTCCATATTCACTTTGAAAGAATTCATATTCTGCAGTTGTTGAGTGTTCAAATAAGTTGAATTGATTAAGCTATCTTCTATATCCCTATTGATTTTTGTCTACTTGTTTTATCCACTTGTTACATTAATTACTAAGAGAGGTATGTTAAAAATTGTGCATTTGTTGTTTTCTCCTTTTTGTTCTGTCAGTTCTGCTTCATATATTTTGAAGGTCTATTATTAGGCTTATAGATACTTAAGAATTTTATATCTCATTGATGAATCAATCTTTTCGTCATTATAAAATTCTCCTCCTTTATCTCTGGTGATGTTATCTGAAGTCTACTTTGCATGATTTTGATATGATAACAACTACTTCCTTATGTTTATTCCCTGCATGATCTATCTTTTCTCCTTCTTTTACTTCGAACTGTGTCTAATTTGAAAGTTCATTCTCCCATAGACATGGGCATCTCTCTCTCTCTCTCTCTTCTTTTTAATCCGTTCTGACCATCTTATTCTTTTAATTGCAGTATTTAATCCACTTATAGGGAATATAATTATTGATATCATTGGGACTGGGTTTACAGTCTTGCTTTTAGTTTTCTGTATGTCCTAGCCATTATTTCTTCTCCCCCAACCTTTTCTTTTGGTTTAATAAAATATTTTTTTAATATATTTTTTAAAGATTTTATTTATTTATTTGACAGACAGAGATCACAAGTAGGCAGAGAGGCGGGGGTGGGGGTGGGGGTGGGGAAGCAGGCTTCCTGCCCAACAGAGAGCCGGCCATGGGACTCTATCCCAGGACCCTGGGATCACAACCTGAGCTGAAGGCAGAGGTTTTAACCCATTGTGCCACCCAAGCACCCCTAATAAAATATTTTTAATATTACATTTCAATTCTTTTTTTTTTTTTAGCAACACATCTTTGGATTATTTTTAGTGGTTGTGTTGGGTCTGTAATCAAATCAAATAAAGCAAAGCTTTATTTCGGCCAAGTATCAAGAATCAAACCGACTGGCCGGGGCCGCCCCTTACAAAGAGGCGACCTCTCTGCCTTACAGACTAGCTTTTAAGGGCAAAGGCCATGTGGTTGGGCCTGGCCATGCACAGGTGGCCAATGAGATTGTAACTCACAGAGAAAGCTGCACAGTCAGGCTAGGTCACACGTAAGTGACCAATTGAATACAATTTACCCTATAGTAGATATTTGAACTAGCCTATCACCTTGGTTAGAATTGGTGCCCAAAAGATGCCCAAAGGGCGGGGCCCATACTCCTTGGTAGCTAGGGAGACAGTATGCACCCTCACTGATTGGATACCTCCACCTGGCCTGACCCACCCTTTTATTTGGGCTTTGTTACCTGGGACTGGTTTCTGGGACTTTTTTTTTAAGTAAATCCCCTGGGGGGAAGGGGGACAGGGACAGTTTAAGTTTTACTGTATAAACAACAAAGTCATTCAAAGTCATCGTTTAATGGGATGGAATCGCTCTGGCTAAATAGGCCCTTACAGTTGCTCTGGGAATTACAGTAAGTAACTTTAACTTAACTACAGTTTAATTAGGGTTAATATTGAACACATAAAATTAAGAGTATACTGTACAACTCTATTCCTAGCTCTCCATATTCTGTGCCTTTTTTGTGATATATTTCATTGTTACTTATGTTATAAATCCCACTATGAAATGTTACTACTTTTGCTTTAAATGTTTTCTTTTTTTAATTTTTTAAAAACATTTTATTTATTTGTTTGACAGACAGAGATCACAAGTAGGCAGAGAGACAGGCAGAGAGGGGAGGAAGAAGGCTCCCTACTGAGCAGAGAACCCGATGCGGAGCTGGATCCCAGGACCCTGGGATCGTGACCTGAGCCATGGGCAGAGGCTTTAACCCACTGAGCCACCCAGGCGCCCCTAAATAATGTTTTCAAAAGAAATTAAGCAGTCTAATGTTTATAATTAGGATCACAGAAGGAAAGAAGAGAGTGAATGGAAGAGAAAACACATTTCTTGAAGAAGTAATCACTAAAGATTTCAAATTTCAAAATTTTCCAGATTTTGTGGAAAACATGTACTTAGGCACATATTTATTCAAGAAGCTTAGTGAACCCCAAGTTTGACAAAGACAAGTACACACACACACACAAGCTGGAGAAAAAGAGATACCTTACAGAGGAAAAATGATAACTAAATTCTCATTAGAAACAATGGAGGCCAGAAAGACAGTGAATACTCCTTTTTTAAAAAAGATTTTATTTATTTATTTGACATTCAGAGATTACAGGTAGGCAGAGAGGCAGGCAGAGAGAGAGGGAGGAAGCAGGCCCCCTGCTGAGCAGAGAGTCCGATGTGGGGCTCGATCCCAGTGATGAAGTTCTAGAACCTAGGTGAGGTTCAGTGGGCTGAGGTCTGGAGCCGATGACCAAGAAAGAATTCTCGAGACATCTTTGGTGCAAAATGGTGGTTTATTAAAGCACGGGGACAGGACCCGTGGGCAGGAAGAGCTGCTGCCCTGGCTTGTGAGGGATGGCAGGTTATGTACCCTGCAGTTGGGGGAAGGTGAGGGAAAGGGAGGTTTGAACGGAGTTTTCATATGCTAAAGGAGGTCTACAAGGTTCTGGAAGGCGCTGAATTGGGATATGGGAGGTCTCCCAGCTTGATTAATGTTGTCTTTTAGCAAGCCATTAACATCAAGATAGTTGGGAGATTCCTGTCTTGCAGGATTGTGATCTCTGCAAGTTAACTGTTTCTGGTTTATGGCGGTCAGGGGTGCCTGAGGAATGCTACACATATTACCGAGGGGAGCGGATGGAGAGGGGGTGCAAGGTGCCAGCTTTTGCTTTGTCCTCAGCCAGCCTCCTGCTCCCTCATCATTCCCCCCCGAACAATTTGACCCTTAAATCTTTAAGGTAGTTGAAGGTGGAAGGTCTCATCTTCTGTAACTTCTTCCTGCTGAATAGGGGCGCAGAGCTGTCCCTACCTACTCCGGTCAATATTGATCAGTTGAGGAACGTGTAGGGAGTTAACGAAAGGCGGAGGCAGCTGAATCCAGCTGCTGACAGTGAAGAAGTGTCTTTGTGTGTAGTCAGTATCATCTGTCGCTGTGAAGTCATTGCAGCAATGGAGTCTTGGCACCAAGTAGAGTAACACTGAACAAAGCAAGATATTAAGATTAATAAGGTGGTAAGAATGAGAAGCCCGAAAAGGAGATTTTTAATTGTTGGCCATAGTCCTCCTTCAAACCAGGAACTTAACCAATCACTGAGGGAGAGAAGGATCTTGTAGAGCCTTAATCTGGGCATTTATATCTTTTATTAGTCCTGTGACATTTTTGTGATAGTCTGGGATGTACACACAACATTCTGCTTTGATAATTGCACATGTGCCACCCTGTGCTGCTGTCAGGACATCTAAAGCCATCCTATTTTGTAAATTGGGGAGACTAGCTGGAGTGGTGATGGTTTTAAAGTTTTTTTTTTAATTTTTTTTATTTATTTATTTGTTAGAGAGAGAGAGCGAGTGAGCACAGGCAGACAGAGTGGCAGGCAGAGGCAGAGGGAGAAGCAGGCTCCCCGCGGAGCAAGGAGCCCGATGTGGGACTCGATCCCAGGACGCTGGGATCATGACCTGAGCCGAAGGCAGCCGCTTAACCAACTGAGCCACCCAGGCGTCCCTGGAGTGGTGATGGTTTTAGTAATGTGCCCATGAATCCAGGCAAATCCTAAAGTACAGCGACCTATCCACCATGGAGGAAGCCAGGGCCACAGGTTAGTTCCACATATCCAGTGGGTTCCGTTTGGAGCTGGCCATCTAATGCCAGATTGCCTTACCCAATCAGTAGCAAACTCAGTAGCCTGGAGTCCTATTATTTGGGAACACATTTCTAATGATAGCCATCCTAGATGTCGTGTGTTATTTGCCCAAGTGTCATACGTATGATTTCTTTGTTCCCATCATAGTATATGTGCTGCCGAAGCGAGCACTCTTTGTTCCCATCATAAAACTGCCTTTTGACTGAGCTGTCCAATAGTGGGTGTGAGCCACAAATATGTATCCCAGATTTGATATATGCCATCCTTAGTATAGCGATAAGGAGGGTTTTGTAACTTAGGCCCATATTTGATTGGGGAGTTATGGCTTGACAGCAATCCCCTTTCCTTCCAAATAGCTCCATGGGTATGTAGTACCAGGAAGGCATATTCGGAGTCAGTGTTGTTTATTTTTAGGCTTTGGCAATTGCAAAGTGCTAGTGAGCACTATGGCATACTTAGCTTTTCTTCTTTCTATGAAAAGTGTTGTCATCAGTAAACCAACTGTCATTTGTATTTTTAACAGGAGCATCTTAAATCTGGCCAACTAGAGTAAGCAAGATCAATAACCTCTAAACAGTTTTGCTCTATAGAGAAGTACAATGGTCAGGTTCAGGCATACAGGTAACTAGGTTTAAAGTCTGAGAAGTTTTAAGTATTATTCCTGGCATATCTGTAAGTGTAGCCCAGTATTTAATAAGTCAGCCTCCATCATCCATTGGTGGCCTTTGGTTTCTAAGACAAATCTGGACCTGATGTGAAGTCATTACAGTCAGAGACTGTCCCATAGTGAGCTTTGAGGCTCTTTTTATGAGGAGGGTTGTTCTATGCTTGGCTAAAGCATCTGTTTGCAATTGCACCTCAACAGAGGTGTCTTTTAGGATAAATATGACTAAGGGATGAAACCGTTAAGAAGCCCTTTGAGTGGTCCAGCCTTAACAATATCCTAATTACAAAGGATCACTGGCAAGTGGGAGAAAACTTGTCAAGAGATAAGGGGAGTCCCTCATGCATCATCCAATTTAATCATAAAGAAAAGTGGGGTCATCCATTATCTCCACAAGTCCACAGTTAATCCTATGGAGTGCAGTATGCTGGCTTTTAGGCAATTTCATTATTCCAGCCACACACAAGGTGATAGTTAAGTTATACAACTGTTAGGGAATCAATCCCATTTTCTAGTTGTGCCATGGGGTCTTGTTTTTATCCCCACAGAATAAAAAAACAAGAAGATCGCCTAAATGAGCTATTGTGCAACTTCTCTGAAGTTTACCTCAAATTGTCTAGCTTAGGTAAACAAACATTTAAAGACAATTAGATCTAGAATTTAACATCCATAAAGGTGTGTTATTAAAACATAATTTTTCTCTCTAAAATAACCCTCATCTCCAGAGATAGTCAAATTAGGACTAACTCATTTGAAAAACAAGTCCAGTTTTAACAAACTTGGCCTAATTATTTACATAAGCTCAGCAAGAACAGTGAGTGATCATATAGATCTTTTAGAATCTGCTTTGCTGGAACTTCTTATAAGGAATCTCTAGGTTGAACTGTTAGTAGTCTCTCCGGGCCAGAAGCCAAGCCATGTACTTGCCATCAGACATGCCTGCAATACCTGTCGATTTGGGCAAATGCCTCTTCTGAGGTTCCCAAAGTATCCTGCCAGGGAGTGACATTCTTTACTCACCTGGTGAGGCTGCTGGGAACTCTGTAAGCAAAGTATCAGGCCAACAGTTCCAAGGGGCTTTACGGCTCCAGGTTTCATAAAGTCAACCTTAGTTCCTTTAAGCTGTCTGGTCATATCTGAATCTATGCATGTCTTTCTCAAATATGATGTTCCAGTCAAAGCCTTGGTAAAATAACCAGTTTCCAATGCTGTCCTGTTACAAGGAGAACAGATTCTTATTGAACTTATGCAAATGACTGATTGCCAAGGAAGAAAGAATACTTACTGAGACCTTTTGGTTTCAGAGGGTTCAGATAGAGAGAAAAGTTGAATGCTTTTGATTTGTTTGCAAATGAGTACTTTTACAGCTCTGTAAGTCACAGACATTTTAAGAAAAGTTTCCTTGGTCTGGGAGAGCAAACATTAAAAAACCAGCAATGTCTAAAACAAGACAAAACATTAAGAGACACAACAGTATAATCTTTTAGTTCATTTAGTCCCATGTTACTAAATCTGGTGAATGCAGCTTTAGTTAGTTTTGGAAATTCTTACCCATTTCAGTTTTAGGATTTTCAAGTATATCAAATATCTGTATTTGTCCTGAAAGTCCTTTATATGAATCTACTTTAAGATAAAACTCATTTTACAAGAGAAATAAAACAATTATAAATGGCAAAAACTCAGAATGGTTATGGTTAGAGCTGCTGAGACGAGAGTTTACACTTTAGCTGGCAAGGAAATCAGGTTATTTCTGTGACACATAACATTTCCATAATTGCAATATCAAGTGATGATTTATCAAGACATTAAAACTTTAGGAAATGCATAGAATCTCTAGAATAGTTATAGCATTTTCCCAAATGTGACCCAAGGTTTATCACTGGTTTAGCAGTACTTCCTGAGTAACTTAGCATACCAAGGAAAAGCCTGAGTTAAAGAGATTTACAACTTAAATCTTGTCAACATTTGCTAAAATCTTACAAAGTTTTAAAGCACATGCCTAAATATAATTAGAGATGTTAAACACCTGATAAGACAAAACATAGAAACTGGGTTTTCGGGGCAGGCAAAGAGAAAACCATTTACATTTTAACAGCAGATCAACTAATCTAAGAAAACTTTGTCCTTTTGAACAGAGAGAATTTCAGTCTTATACCAATGTACCTTTAAAACCCATTCATTTCAATCTTAGTCCATCCTGACCATAGCTAAAATTCCTTTTCTGAAGATTTCCCTTCACAAACCTTCTACAACTTTCCTTTGCATTCAGGTTTTGTCCCAAGTCATTTCCTTCCAAACAACCATCTTATTTAGGACAAGTTTACCTTTTATCTTTAATAAAATGCATTTCCATTCCTTAAATCTTTCTTACATATCATCTACTTTTCCACAGAGTTGTTTCCCTTATTTTCCACCAGTCTTAGTTACACTTAGCATTTTGTACTCTTAGAAACACCTTAATCAGTTATTAACCAATTGTAAACTGTTATAACACAATTCTTTAGATGGAAAATTTATCAATCAGTTAAGCACAAAACATGTTTACCAACAGATTTTAAAAGCACAAACCTAGTTCCAGTAATTAATGACTTAGCATTTTATCCTGTTTGGTTAAGACCTAGATGTCCATAATTTAATTCCATTTGTTATCCAACCAAAACTTTAAACTTTCAGGTTACCAAAGACTTTGAAAGCTACTTCAGCAATTACCCATTAAAACTTTGAGACAGACAATTAACCATCAGTTTAGTCATTTCTTTGCTAACAAATTTAAATTTTTTTTTAAGATTCTATTTATTTATTTGTCAGAGAGAGAGAGCGAGCACAAGCAGACAGAGTGGCAGAGGGAGAAGCAGGCTCCCTGCGGAGCAAGGAGCCCGATGTGGGACTCGATCCCAGGATGCTGGGATCATGACCTGAGCCGAAGGCAGCCGCCCAACCAACTGAGCCACCCAGGCGTCCCTTTGCTAACAAATTTAAACAAATAACACGAGCTTATTTGATCTTCAGTAAACTTCGAAGTTTCACATTTACTGCTGATAACTTAAAAGACGTCTATCTTAATTAAACCAACAAACTTAACTTAGTTCCAATACTGATTTACATTCCACCTGGACCCACTCCACTTTGAATGTTTACCTGAGACACGAGTGGGGAGATCTGGAGTGGGAGGTGTTAGGTCCAGGGGGTGCTCTTCTTGCTCCTTGACAGTGAGGAGAGAAGGAGCCGTGGTGCATGATCTAGAGGCTAGTCATGCAGGCTGCACGCACATTGGTGCAGAAACACGAGAAGGGGGAAACAGAGGAAATAAAGTGCTGCCAGGAGACAGAGAAAGGATTCCCGGTTTTAGAGCTCGTAAGCCCCAACAGAGGAGCAGACACCATGTTTTCCCACCAGCAGGGGGGGAGGGGTTAAGCAGTCCAAGCCAGGCCAGAGAAAACAGGGAATTTCCCTGAAACAAAGAGAGTTTCGGCAGCTGCTTGAGAATATTCCTTAAGGTCTCTGTCTTGAGTTAGACTAACCCCAGTTGGCTCCAGTTATAGCCATTAGCACAGGAAATGAGTAAAGGAGAAGCCCCCATATCTATTAGGAGGAACAGAGAGAGAGAAAGTCAGAGTCCCCTTTGCTAGGGATGGCCCAGCAACCTGAGTTTACTAGAAGGAGGCTTATTAACATAATTATCATCCAATATGTCAGGAGGAAGTTTACTAGCTGACTCATTTGGGCAAACGCATTCCGCAAAAGCCCCTTAGTTCGGGGTCCTGGTGCAGAGCAATGAAGGCCTAGGTATGAGCAATGAAGGTATCCTAGGTCCGTTTGCCCTGTTTCTTGCAGAGGAGATCTGATAGATCCCACTGAGATCATGCAGTGTTACAGGAGCTCAGTCCTTTTCTAAGTTTTGCAATCCAAATTATTTCCAGTGGGTTAAAAGGCACCCCAAGGTACAGTCCTTGGAAACTGAAGAAGCCTACTGAGGCCATGCTCCCAGAAACATAAAGAAGGTCCATTACCAAATCCCCCCTGACTCCTGGGTGGCATTCCACACAGGATATGTCAGAGGTTCCCGTGTGTCAAAAGCGACCAGAGGCGTCCCTCAAGATATCGCTATTGATCACCATCCTGCCTTCCCCGGGAAGGCGTTCCTGCCATAAAAGGCCCTGGAGGGGTGCCGCATCCCTCCTCTTCCCCATCCCATCCTAGGCTGCTGATGGGTGCCTGGTGAATGGTCCAAAATACTGTGCCATGCCATGCCATTGTCTGTACTGAAAACTGCATACTGTTTTGCCATTTTAACCCATGGAAATACTAGAAAAGTTTGGCATGGGGAAATTACCCAATTTCATAGCTTTAAGTAGTCTGTAGAAGACACTGACAAGAAACAGTAAAGACTGAAATCCATCATGGTCTATGCGACATTCCAACACATGTGGTCCTTACAGCCAACTTCCCCAGGAAACGGTCCCCAGTTGCATTTTAATTCAATTGGGTACTGGTTTTGGCCAGCTCCCAGTGGAGGTCCTGCAGCCAGAAGTGGCTAGACCAGGGATGTGGAGGGGATCACATTAGATCAATCAGGAGGAAACCTCACACGGGAGTCTTAAGATTGGCAGCTGTCCTGGTGACTTAGGTGGCTGTCCCGTGCCCAAGAGAGACAACTTTATATAAGAACAGGAACAAAGAGAGGGTATCAAGTTTGTGGGTCTTATTGCCATTCCGGCCAGGGTACTAACTTACAGCCAAAAGGCAGATGCTCTCCTCCCCGTAGAGCAGCCACGGGCTAGAGGATTACAGCCTGAGCAACTGACATGCAAGTGTTCCAATAAGACCATACTCCTTGAAAAGCCCCTGAAATGAGACTAAAGGAAAAGAGAGAAAATACTCACCAATTTTGCACCGAAGCTCAGAGTCCAAATGTAAAGACTCACAGCCCCATGTTGGGCGCCATAAGATGAAGTTCTAGAACCTAGGTGAGGTTCAGTGGGCTAAGGTCCAGAGCTGATGACCAAGAAAGAATTCTCGAGACATCTTTGGTGCAAAATGGTGGTTTATTAAAGCACGGGGACAGGACCTGTGGACAGGAAGAGCTGCTGCCCCGGGTTGTGAGGGATGGCAGGTTATGTACCCTGCAGTTGGGGGAAGGTGAGGGAAAGGGAGGTTCGAACGGAGTTTTCATATGCTAAAGGAGGTCTACAAGGTTCTGGAAGGTGCTGAATTGGGATATGGGAGGTCTCCCAGCTTGATTAATGTTGTCTTTTAGCAAGCCATTAACATCAAGATAGTTGGGAGATTCCTGTCTTGCAGGATTGTGATCTCTGCAAGTTAACTATTTGTTTCTGGTTTATGGCGGTCAGGGGTGCCTGAGGAATGCTACACATATTACCGAGGGGAGCGGATGGAGAGGGGGTGCAAGGTGCCAGCTTTTGCTTTGTCCTCAGCCAGCCTCCTGCTCCCTCGTCACCAGGACCCTGGGATCATGACCTGAGCGGAAGGCAGAGGCTTAACCCACTGAGCCACCCAGGCGCCCTGACAGTGAATACTTCTTAAAGAGCTAAACAGAAACAAGAAAAAGCTTTTAGCACAGAACTCTAAATGCAGCAAAAATACATTTCAAAAACAAGAGTGAAAGTTCAGTTTTCCATATTTACAGGGTGAAGTATTCAAGCAAATCTGTTCACAGATAACAATTATGAAATATGGACAAAATGTTTTTAAAAACAACTATTTAAAAGTATTCAGAAGAAACCAAAAGAGAGTTTCCACTTGAAAATCCACAACTGAAATAGGTAAGAATTGTGTCTGTGATGCTTTTGTCTTAAAATATTCTCCTGAACACCATATATCCAGAAACAGAAAACTAAAGTTACTTATTTAGTGTGACAGAGGACAGAGTTCAAGACTGAAGGAGCAGCTGGAAATTTAGAAATGTAATCCTAAAAGGACAAAAGTATCAAAACCTGAGTATAAATCTGCCCATTTCCCTGACCAGCCACTAGCTTATGATCACATTGGACATACCAATGGAATGTTTTAAATAGTTTTAGTCCAGTCAAGTTAGCTGCTTATTATAATAAAAACCAACAATCCTTAGAAGAATGTAAAAATATCCAGTGTTGGGTGCCAGTGATGAGGGAACAGAAGGCGGGCTAAGGACAAAGCAGAAGCCGACACCCTGCAACCTTCCCCCACCCCCACTCCTGGGTGGGACATATGTGACATTCTTTAGGACTCTCCCAACTATCTTAATGTTAATACCTTGCTAAGAAAGGGGAAATGACCTTGACAATGGTAAGGTCTCTGGTAACCAGTATCCTGTAGGTCTTTAGCATATGAAAGTTCTATTGAAACCTCCCTTTTTCCTTACTTCCCTCAATACCATCCTACATAACCTGCCACCCCTCACAGCCCTGGGGCAGCAGCTCTTTCTGCCCAGGGGTCCTATCCCTATGCTTTAATAAACCACCATTTTGCACCAAAGACATATCAAGAATTCTTTCTTGGTCATTGGTTCCAGACTCCACCCCACTGAACCTCACCTATACTCTAAAACTTCATCACCAGTGTCAATTGATCATCCAGCTCTTGGTTTTGGCCCAGGTCATGATCTCATAGGTGGTGAGACAGAGCTCCATGTCAGGCTCTGCACTCAGTGGAGAGTCTGCCTGAGATTCTCTCCCTCTGCCCTTCCCTTGGCTTGTGCTCACTCCCTCTCTCAAAAACAAATAAATCTTTAAAAAAAAAAAAAGAATATCAAGTGTTGATACAATGCATTATCTATAATATTCAGTTTTCAATAAAAAATTACTAGCCATACCAAAAAAACCCCAAAAAACCAAAAAAACAAAAAACAAACAAACAAAAAAACAAACAGGAAAGCATGACACACTCAGAGAGAAAAGAAGTCAATATATAGTGACTTCAAGTGAGCCCAATGTCGTATACAGCTATTATAGAGAATTAAAATGTGTCGAAGGGCACCTGGGTGGCTCAGTGGGTTAAAGCCTCTGCTTTCCACTCAGGTCATGATTCTAGGGTCCTGGGATCAAGCCCTGCATCTGGCTCTCTGCTCAGCAGGGAGCCTGCTTTCTCCTCTCTCTCTGCCTGCTTCTCTGCCTACTTGTGATTTCTGTCTGTCAAATAAATAAATAAATAAAAATAAAATAAATAAAATGTGTTGAAAGAATGGAAACAGTAGTCTCAATGCTCAGATAACGAATCTCAGTAGACATGTGGAAAATATTTTTTAATAAAGAACAAATACAAATTCTAGAGTGAAAAGTAGAATAATAGAAATGAAATGTTCACTACATAGACTCAACTTCACATTTGATATGGTAGAAGACAGAATCAGTGAACTTTAAAGAGATTAAAAAAATTATTCAATATGAAGAATAATGAGAAAAAGATTGAAGCATTTTCAAAGACCTGTCAGTGTAATTGGAGTCCCAAAAATAAGAGAAGAGAGTGTAGGACAGGAAAAATATTTGATGAATGATGGCTGAACATTTCCCAAACTTGGTGGAAAATATTAATTTGTATATTCAATAAGCTCAACAAACCTCCAAAACAGGATAAATGCAATGAAAACCACAGCTAGTTAGCACATGAGGGTCAAACTGCTAAAAATCATTAACGCTGTATGCTAAAAATACTAGAATTTAATTAATTAATAATGTTTAAAACTGCTAAAAACCTAAAATAAAGAAAAATCTCAGAACATATTTTATCTGCTATCTTTATTGTAGGTAGTAGGAGAGGAAACCCAAGACCAATTACTCGGTTGGAAAGGAGGAGTCCTATACATTCATTTTAAGTCTGGTTCTAAGACCAGATGATTAAGTTTTACCCATTCTACCTTTATTTTTGTTATGCTCTACATGTCTCTTTACTTAATTTCAGGATTGTTCTGTGCATCCTACCACTACTACTCTTTCTTTCTTTCTTTTTTTTTTTTTTTTGGTAAGATTTGTTTATTTATTTTAGAGAGGGAGGTGCACGGGGAGAGAATCTCAAGAAGACCCCATGCTGAGCAAGGAGCCCAAACATACAGGGTTCAATCTCATGACCCTGTGACCACAACATGAGCCAAAATCAAGAACCACTTAACTGACTGAGCTACCTAGGCATCCCACTATGACTGCTTTCGAATCTATCTCTATTAGTCAGCTCAGGTTGCTATAACAAAATACCATATACTGGGTGGCTTAAGCTACAACCCATTATTTCTCACAGTTCTGGAGGCTGGGAAGTCTAAGATCAAGGTGCTAGCAGATTTAGTTCCCAGCAAGAGCTCTCTTCCTGGCTTATAGGTGTCTGTCTTCTTGCTGTGTACTCATATGACAGAGAGAAAAAGAACTCTCTCTTCCTCTTTTTACAAAGACAACAATCCCATCATGAGGGCCTGCTCTCATGACCTCATCTAAACCTAATTACCTCCCAAAGACCACACCTCCAAATATCACCATATCGGATACTTTGGAGGGACACATTCAATCCCTAACACCATTATTGGTCCTCTTAAAGCAACCAAAACAATTAATCAATCCACTACTTTTGATAAAGTTTTGGTTAAGTCTTCAGCTTTTAAAAAATAAACTTCTTGGACTTCTCTTAAGGCAAACTACTAAATTTAATCTGTTTATTTATTTGAGAAACAAAATGCATTTGAAGGTTTGAATTTAGGAAAAGTGGTAAGAGGAAGGCTGACATCTAACCCAGGACTATTTTTTTAAAAACATATAATGTATTATTTGTTTCAGGGGTACTGGTCTGTGAATCATCAGTCTTATATAATTCACAACACTCACCATAGCACATACCCTCCCCAATGTCCATGACGACCAAGCCACACTATCCCTCCTCCCCCACCCCAACAACCCTCAGTTTGTTTCCTGAGACAAAGAATCTCTTATGGCTTATTAACCTCCCTGGTCCCATCTTGTTTCATTTTTCCCTCCCTTCCCCCCACAGCACCCCCCACCGCCTTCCTCTCAAATTCCTTGTATCAGACAAATCATATAATTGTCTTTCTCTGATTTACTTATTTTGCTTAGCATAATACCCTCTAGTTCCATCCATGTTGTTGCAAAAATGGCAAGATTTTGGGTTTTTTGATGGCTGCATAGTATTCCATTGTATATATATACCACATCTTCTTTATCCATTCATCTGTTGATGGACATCTAGGTTTTTTCCATAGTTTGGCTATTATGGACATTGCTGCTATAAACACTCAGGTGCACGTGGCCTTTTGGATCACTACATTTGTATCTTTATAACCTAGGACTTTTAGACAACTGTCAAACATTCTAGAATGGTTCTTTGACTATATCTTTCTTTTCCTTCTTTTATCTCTGGGTCACTATCTTGGGAACTGGAATAAGAATATGGTTTAAAATATTGTTAAAATGATCATGGAAGGAGAGGGAAAGTTTTCATCCAAAACATTCTGCTTGGGTGCCTGGGTGGCTCAGTCTGTTAAGTGTCTGCCTTCAGCTCAGGTCCCAGGGTCCTAGGATTGAGGCTTGCACCAGGCTCCCTGTTCAGTGGGGAGCCTTCTTCTCCTTCTCTCTCTGCCATTTCCCCTCTTTCCCCACTTGTGCTCTCTGGCTCTCTCTCTCTGTCAAATAAATAAATAAAATCTTTAAAAATTACAAAAAATATATATTCTGCTTCTCCCTGTCTCCTCCTTCAAATCCTCAGATGAAAGGCTGTATTAATATATTTTAAGAATCATTGACATGGTATTTCCCCATCTTCTCTTCCTTTATTTAGGAAAAAAAAAATTCTTCTCTTATCAAAGGGCAAAATTAATATTAACAATTATTTAACTGGACTCCTTTTATTTCCAGGACTGATTTAACAATGGTAATCTTTGCTGATACTGGAACAAAATCAAAACAATTACATCTGAAAACAAATTATACCCACACAATAAATTTGAGTGCTATATTTTAGCAGTATTTCAAATAAATTTTAAGGTTTTTGAAAGCACATTACCAGTTCAGATTGAAGGGAATGTGTAGCTGTGTTTTATATAACTATTGAGTAAATCTGGTCCACAAAAATATTCTCCAAAACAACCTAAAGTAATAGTCGTTTGGTTAAAATTGTACCCCTTGAGAAGGGAAGGCAGTGGTTTACCTTGAGCACTGTATGGAATATCTTTAGGAGAACTGGAAGTTTTGTTTGGTTTTTGTTTTGTTTTGTTTTTTTTTACAGGCATCAGGACCTGTAATATAGTGGTAAAAGGCATGCTGTGAGGGAAGAATAATGAATGGAAAAACTGAGTGAGAGAAAGCGCCGTTTTGGAATTCCCTAGGACTAGCCACCGTGTGATGGCACTCCCCCAGACCAGAGTCAGCACATTCCAACAGAACTAAATTCTGAATTTGGTGACTTGTGTTTTCATTTATAATTCTAATCACATTTTTATTTGTTCTGCATTTTCTTCTTGGCAATCCTAATTAGTGACACAAGGGACAAATTGGTTAAATTTGTGGGTACAATTGGGAATGCCTTGTACCTCACAGGACTTTGTGTTTACCTTTTACAGCCTGGAGTACAAGACTCCATCCAAAATCAAGCAATTGAGAAGTTTAAGATGCAATGGGGAGAGATGGAATTTTCCAGCCCTTGAGACAGGCAAGAGAACAAGAAATATGTACTCTTGTACATTTAGTTTAGGTTTATTTATTTTTCTCAGCACATTTTACCTGCATGAAATATGAGAGGAAAATTACTTTACCTTGGAAAATTACTTTACCTCTCCATAAATTCCAAATTCCTACGGCTGTAATGCAGATAAATTTTGAAAATGGGTCCAAATCATTAATTGCCTGTCAATTTGATTTTGCTCTCCACATTGAGACAAACTTGACAAGCTTGTCAGAAAACCTATAGCCTCCTTGATTTTCTTCTACTTACTTTCTCAAAGAGTTCCCTTCCTGCATACCCAAACATTTTAACTCTTTTCTATCTCTCCTAGCCTCCCAAATTCTGGGCATCAGGGTTTTGGTTGTTTTCATTTTTTCTGTTTCCTTAGCCAGAGTGCTGAGAATAACCTTATCTCCTCTTATTCCAATGGGCCTGAGGTCTGCCCACCTGGGGAGTAAAGCAGCCTCAAAGGCTGCCTGTTAAGTACAAAGTATAAAAGGAACCAAATCATGTTTAAAAATTAAACCTCAGGAATTATTCTATACCCTTTCTAGGGCATGTACTTCCAGGTTCGCTGAGCCAGTACCTGGGTGTCTGAGGAAAACTTGCATTTTTTAGGTTAAGGAAGAGCACTTCTAGTTATGTGGAGGTTTTTCAACCCTATTGGAAAACCCTCTGCATGGAAGTCAGTATAACCAAGAATTTCTGTTGAACTGTTAAATTTCACTTAAAAAGTGAATCAGCCTTCCTGCCAAGTATATAAATTAGCCCTAGGATCAAGTTCACATATTTCATAGCTACTTATAATAATACGAGTCTACACAGTCAAGCAACATGGAGGGTATGGCAACTGTTGTTTGTGCTAGTGATGTGGGAGCAATATAAACAACTAGTCTGGATGGTCAGGACAACTGAAAGGCTCACAGACTATCACATAATTTAATTCTTTTCATTTTCATCATCTGTGTGAGAGAGGGGATGCTGGACAAAGTCTACAAGATTGACTTTATACCAGGGTTTCCAAATGTGAGTGATCATAAAAATTATCTGTGAGCTTTATGAAAATGATTTCTAAGCCTCATCTCATAGACCTAAGTCAGTAGTAGGACTTTGAAATTTATACAATTTGAAAAGCACTCTGGTTGATTAGTGATCAGCTAGGATTTTGAGAACCATTGCTTTAATTTCTTTTCTTATATAGTATGAAATAATTCTTAAATTAAATTAGGATGATAATATACCAGATTATAACTGACTACATGACTAAAAACAGTGGTTTTGCATAATGACCAAAATAATGTTGGCAAAGTCAGAAAACTTTTACTTAAGTTATTTAGGGGTTCACGCCTGTGTATAAAACTAGCCTGACTCTGGAGGGATTTCTCTGCTTAGACTGCTCTTCCCTCTCCCTAACATACCCTTCACTTGAGTAAATTACTTTATTCCCCAATAAAATATCTTTACTGTTATTGTTAGATTGTATAAAGAAGTGTATGCATGGCAAAACATTTAAACACATAAAGTAAAAAAAAAACACACACAAAAAAGTAAACATGATTTCAAACTCAACCATGTTCAGATAACTCCCATTAATTTTGGATCCATCATTTCATGTCTGGGCTTGTTCTGTTCAACATTCTATCATGGTATCTTCTGGAAAAACAAAACGGCTTATGCAGTGTGTGGATTGCCCTTCTCTCATGTAGAGTTTTCTTCAGGAATATTTATGGTAGTATCATCTCTCATTCATGCACTATACCAGGGAATCAAAGGCTTCAAATGTGGTCTCCACAAACTGACTGGACTTGTAAGGCACTGAGATGGGCACCTAGAGAAACTCAGGAAGCTCATTTTACCTAGAAAATGGGGACTCAGAAGTTTATGAGGTGTTAGACGAAAGGATAGGAAAGTTAGATGATTCTTGAAAATGAAATAAAAATGAAATATAATTTAAGGTGATAATTAATTTTTGAAATTACATGACAGTTTGAGAAGAATCCCTACGATGTTGCAGACAAGGGCCTTGTTCATAGGGCTTTTCGCCAGAAAAAGAGAAGTGAGATTTGGTTGCCTTCTAATTCATGCTATCACATCTCTGGTCACTCACTCGAAAGCAGAGGCAAACGGTGCTAACGGCTCATTCCGCCTGGGCATTTGACAGGGTTACTCACTAAGCAGTACCCATGGGCCCAGGTGCTAGAAACGCTCTTTTAAAGCATCTACAAGGTGTGGAGCAGAGTAGAGCAGAATGAGTTGAGCAGAGCCTGTGCCCTGGCCCTCCTGACGCACCCTCTGTGGTGCCCTGACAAGGTCTTGGTTTAGCACAGCCTTTGGCTCCTCTCACTCCTTACTCCTTCTTTGGAGTCGTCTGTCTTCACTGGTGTTTGCGTGATCCCAAACCTGCTGGATCAAGAAATAAAGTCATCTCTGAAAGGTGGAAAAACCTGAAACAGGCATCATCTTCAGATTTCAGAAGTTGCATTTTGATGGTCTTCAATCAGCCATTAACTAGTTCTGGCGAAAAGTATTCAATGCTTCAGAAATTTCATTTTCTTAAATTTTAGGTGTTCGGGGCTGGGAAATGGGAAATTTAAGAGTCCCCTTCTTCCCTCAAAGGTGTAGAAATTGTGACTTTTAAATCCTGCAATAAAATAAAATAGATATCAAGTAACAATCTAAATATATATTTATATAACTGCTATAGGTTAGATTATTATTAGAAATATTAACTCCTGGGGTGCCTGGGTGGCTCAGTGGATTAAGCCTCTGCCTTCGGCTCAGGTCATGATCTCACAGTGCTGGGATCAAGCCCCGCATCGGGCTCTCTGCTTGACGGGGAGCCTGCTTCCCTCTCTCTCTTCCAGCTTCTCCCTCTCTCTGACTGCTTCTCTGCCTACTTGTGATCTTTGTCTGTCAAATAAATAAAATCTTTAAAAAAAAAGAAAAGAAATATTAACTCCCTCCCTAGCCTCACTTCTATGAGTAGAGCATACTTTCCAATCCGTTGACTTTGTCACTCCCTTTGGCCAATAATGACAATGTACCAGTTTCAAGCCGAGGCTTGCAGATGCCTCTCATATCTCCTATTGACCTCTTGGGATTCTGCTATTTCAAAGAAGAGCTTGCCTTAACCCTCCTACTGATCCCACTTTGTGCAAAACCTCTGCTGGTTCAGTCAAGCCCAGCTATAGAAGATACGCTTATTGCTCTATGTCAGTGAGAGTTCACAACTCTTTATTTATATATTTTTTAAGAGTGAGAGTGAGCATGAGTGAGGGCAGGAGGTGGAGGGGCAGTGGGAGAAGCAGACTCCCTGCTGAGCGGGGAGCCAGATGTGGGGTTCAATCCCAGGACCCTGGGGTCATGACCTGAGCCAAAGGCAGATGCTTAACCCACTAAGCCACCTAGGTACCCTGAAAATTTGGAACTCTGTTATACAACTATATACAGGTAATGAAAAAAATTTTTTTAAATAATAAATTGTACAGTATTATCCATACATGCATAAACACCATACTTTTTCAGATTTTGTGGTTGACTTTTATTCGTTTGCTTGCTTTTTGTACCATATCCTCTTCTCCAACCCTCATGTATCCAATGTTACCAATCTATATTACCAATCTATATTGTATCTTTTATACTTTTTGTCATTTCTGTATAATTATACACAAATATATAAACACACAGATGAAGGAGGATTATAATTTTTTGTTTTACAAAAATAGGATTATATTACAACTGCGAGGTATCATGAAGGATAAGTGCAGACACAAAAATATGTCCTTATTAAATAAAAATGAAGTCATCAGGGTGGGCCTTAATTGTATCCATATAAGAAGAGATAATTTGGATACAAGCACACCGAGGGAAGACTATGAGAAGGCATAGGTAGAAGAAAGCCATCCACAAGCCCAGGTGAGAGGCCCAGGATAAAAAAGCCCTACTGACATCTTAATTTCAGACTTCTAGCCTCCAGAACTGTGAGAAAATAATTTCAGTTGTTTAAGCCACTTGGTACTTTGTTATGGCAGCCTTAGCAAACTAATACAGATGGATAGGAGAAACCCATTAAAAGACATAGGAAAGGGGTGCCTGGGTGGCTCAGTGGGTTAAAGCCTCTGCCTTCGGCTCAGGTCATGGTCTCAGGGTCCTGGAATCAAGCCGGGCATTGGGCTCTCTGCTCAGCAGAGAGCCTGCTTCCCCCTTTCTTTCTGCCTGCCTCTCTGCCTACTTGTGATCTCTCTCTCTGTGTCAAACAAATAAGTAAAATCTTAAAAAAAAAAAAAAAAGACATAGGAAAAAGGGTACTTATACATTGCTGGTGGAAATGTGAGTTCTTTTTTTTTTTTTTTTTTTGAAATGTGAATTCTAATAGCCTTTGAGGAAAACAATTTAGCTATTAAAAATTTGTTTCTAGTTCTTTTGCCACTATAACAATGCGATTAAAAATATATACATGCTTTTATCCTCACTGAATCAGACTTTATTTCTATGGACAAATTCCCAAGAATGGACATGCTGGCACTGGATCTTTAAAAACAAACATCAACAACAACAACAACAACAACAAAAACCTTTTCTTGTGGGTTCCCCAGAGTCCTACTCTTCCTACAATTACGCTATAAAATTGCTGCTCTCAAAATATTTCATTTCCTAGAACTCAAGCAGCATATTAAATAGGAAAATCGGGGTGCCTGGGTGGCTCAGTGGGTTAAGGCCTCTGCCTTCGGCTCAGGTCATGATCTTGGAGTCCTGGGATGGAGCCCCACATCCAGCTCTCTGCACGGTGGGGATCCTGCTTCCTCCTCTCTCTCTCGCTCTGCCTACTTGTGATCTCTATCTGATAAATAAAATCTTAAAAAAAATAGGGAAATCACTGTCAACAAAATAAAAGGTAGCACAACACTAACAATGCAGTTTGTATTCATATTCTATTGTTGCATAACAGATTACCACCAATTCAGTGGCTTACAGGAACACATATTCATTATTTCACGGATTTTGTGAGTCAGGAGAGTAGGGAAGGCTTGGCTAGGTCCTCTGTAAGGCTGAAGTCAAGGTGTTATCTGTGCTGTGTTCTCATGTGCAGGCTCAACTGGGGGAAAATCTGCTTTTAAATCAGTTTTGGCTGTTGGCAGAATTCAGTTCTTTGTGGTGCTAAGACCAGCTTTTTCCTGGCTGGAGGCTGGAGGCTACCTGTGGTGCCTTGCCACGGAGGTTTCCCCAACTATGCAATTTCCTTCATCAGGCCAGCAAATAGTGAGTCTTGCTAGCAAGACAGTCTTATACAACTTAATCACAGGAGTCCATCACCTTTGTCATATTTTATTGGTTAGAAGCAAGTCACAAGTCCTGTCTATACTCAAAGGGAGGGGATTACACAAAGATGTGAACACCAATTGACAGAAATTATGAGAGCCATTTTATAATCTGTCTGCTACACAGAATTAAAACTGTCCTTGTCTGCAAGTTAAGACATACATTCCCTTTTCTTGGTACTCTATTAATCAGATTTATCTGAAGTCAGTGTGCCTGACTTCCCAAAACAAGTCGATAAAGATACCTGGTATTTCTTGCTCCTTTCCTGGACTTTCTATAGCCTGATGTTGAGTTCACTGGCTTTGTTATGACTAAATTCAAATCAGCACTGGATATTTTTTCCTGCTTTGTCAAAGATTATTTGACCATAGAGTCACAGGTCCATATCTGGACTCTCTACTCTGTTCCATTGGTCTATGTGTATGTTTTTGTGCCAGTACCATGCTGTCTTGGTGACCACAGCTTTGTAAGAAAGCTTGAAATCAGGCAACATGATGCCCCCAGCTTTGTTTTTCTTTTTCAACATTTCCTTAGCAATTCGGGGTCTTTTCTGGTTCCATTACAAATTTTAGGATTGTTTGTTCCAGCACTTTCAAAAATGCCAGTGGAATTTTGATTGGGCTGACATTGAAGGTATAGATTGCTCTAGGCAGTACAGATATTTTAACAATGTTTATTCTTCTGATCCATAAGCATAGAATGCTTTTCCATCTTTTTTTGTCTTCTTCGATTTCTTTCATGAATGTTCTGTAGTTTGACAAAGCAGTAAAAAATATCCAGTGGAAAAAAGACAATCTCTTCAATAAATGGTGCTAGGAAAATTGGACAGCTATGTATAGAAGAATGAAACTCGACCATTCTCTTATACCATACACAAAGATAAACTCAAAATGGATGAAAGAACTCAATGTGAGACAGGAATCCATCAAAATCCTGGAGGAGAACATAGGCAGTAACCTCTTTGACTTCGGCCACAGCAACTTCTTTCAAGACACATCTCCAAAGACAAAGGAAACAAAAGCAAAATTGAACTTTTGGGAATTCATCGAGATAAAAAAACTGCACAGCAAAGGAAACAGTCAAAAAACAAAGAGGCAACCCACAGAATGGGAGAAGATATTTGCAAGTGACACTACAGACAAAGGGCTGATATCCAGGATCTATAAAGAACTCCTCAAACTCAGCACCCAAAAAAAGATAATCACGTCAAAAAAATCGGCAGGAGACATGAACAGACAATTTTCCAAAGAAGACATACAAATGTTTAACAGACACATGAAAAAATGTTCATCATCATTAGCCATCAGGGAAATTCAAATCAAAACCTTACTGATATACCACCTTACACCAGTTAGAATGGCCAAAATTAACAGGACAGGAAAGAAGTGTTGGAGAGGATGTGGAGAAAGGGAACTCTCTTACACTGTTGGTGGGAATGCAAGTTGGTGCAATCACTTTGGAAAACAGTGTGGAGATTCCTCAAAAAATTAAAAATAGAGCTACCTTATGACCCTGTAATTGCACTACTTGATATTTACCCCAAAGATATAGATGTAGTGAAAAAAGGACCATATGTATCCAGCGTTCATAGCAGCAATGGCCACAATCGCCAAACTATGGAAAGAGCAAAGATGCCCTTCAACAGACAAATGGATAAAGAAGATATGGCCCATATATACAACATAATATTGTGCTTCCATCAGAAAGGATGAATACCCAACTTTTATATCAAGATGGACAGGACTGGAGGAGATTATGCTGAGTGAAATAAGTCAAGCAAAGAAAGTCAATTATCATATGGTTTCACTTACTTGTGGAGCATAAAGAATAACATGGAGGACATTCGGAGAAGGAAAGGAAAAGTGAATTGGAGTAAATCAGAGGGGGAGACAAAGCATGAAATACTGTGGATTCTGAGAAACAAACGGATGGTTTTGGAAGGAAGGGGGGTTGGGGAATGGGTTAGCCTGGTGGTGGGTATTAAGGAAGGCATGTATTGCATGGAACACTGGGTGTGGTGCATAAACAATGAACCTTGGAATACTGAAAAAATAAAAATTTAAAAATAAATAAAAATTCGTATCAGCAGACATTTGTTTTGTGTGTGTGTGTTTTCAAAGATTTTATTTGTTTATTTGAGAGAGAGAGAAAACACAAGTGGAGGGGGGCAGGTGCAGAGGGAGAGGGAGAAGCAGACTCCCCACTGAGCAGGGGGCCTGTCATGGGGCTTGATCACAGGACCCCAGGATAATGACCTGAGCTGAAGGCAGATGCCTAAACTACTGAGCCACCCAGGCACCCCCAAATCAGCAAACATGTGTCAAGTGTCTTCTAGGTAATCATTTTTTCAGAGGTTGTGAGAGGTCTGACCACTTCCATTTTTGAGGTACTATTATACTAAAATTTGAAGGAATTTCTAATAAGGGTTTTCTAAGGAATTTCTAATAAGGGTTGCAACATTGTTAAATATTTTAAATGGGAATTTTAGAACTAAAAAATACAGTTTTTGAATTTAAAAAAATTCCCTGGGCAGATTTAATAGTGAAACAAAGTTGAGAGACAAGTAACTTAGATCAATAGAAATTGCCCAATATGAAAAAAACAGAAAGAAAATTTTGAAAAAATTAACAGAGCCTTTGGAACCTGAGAAACAATATCACAAGGGCTGATATAAGGCAACTAGAATCCCCCCCAAAAAGAAGAGAAAGGGTTGAAAAAATTTGCAAGGAAATGATGGGAATAAAACTTCCCAAATTCTATTAAATATATATTTACATACTCAAGAAGCTTAACAAACCCCAATGAGAATAAATACAGGGACACCTGACTGGCTCAGCTGGCAGAGCATGTGACTCTTGATTGCAGGGTCATGAGTTCAAGCCCAAGTTGATCATGAAAACCACAATGAGATACTACCTCACACCAGTCAGAATGGCTAAAATTGACAACTCAGGAAACAACAGATATTGGTGAGGATGTGGAGAAAGAGGAATCCTCTTACTCTGTTGGTGGAAATGCAAACTGGTGCAGCCACTCTGGATAATCATACAGAAGTTCCTCAAAAAGTTAAAAATAGAGCTACCCTATGACTCAGTAATTGCACTACTAGATATATCCGAAGGATGCTAAAGTGCTGACCTGAAGGGGTACATGCACCCAATGTTTATAGAAGAAATGTCCATAATAGCCAAACTATGGAAAGGTCCCAGATGTCCACTGACAGATGAATGGATAAAGAAAATGTAAGTATTATATATGTATAATACTTACATTTATGTATATACATAGTTTTATATATATAAAACTATATATATTTATATAGTATATATATACTATATACTATACACTATATAAATAATAACATATAATATATAATATAATAGAAAACTAAACATATAGTTTTCTGTTATATTATATTTATATTATATATATAAATATATAATATATATAATATATATAATATTATATATATTATATATATAATATAATATATATTATATTATTATATTATATTTATATATAAAACTATATATATAAAACTATATATGTGTATATATATATATGTGTATATATATGTGTGTGTATATATATGTATATATGTATAAAACTCAGCTGTCAAAAAGAATGAAATATTGCCATTTGCAAAGACATGGACAGAACTAGGGGGTATTATCCTAAGCAAAGTAAGTCAGTCAGAGAAAGACATATACCATATGATTTCACTCATATTTGGAATTTAAGAAACAAAACAGATGAACATAGGGAAAGGGAAAGAAAAATAAAATAAGATAAAAACAAGGAGGGAGACAAATCATAACAGACTCTTAACTAGGGAATAAAATGAGGGTTGCTGGAGGGGAGGTGGGTGGGGGGATGAGGTAACTGGGTAATGGGCATTAAGGAGGGCCCTAGATGGAATGAGCACTGGGTATTATATACAACTGATGAAACACTAAATTCTGCCTCTGAAACAACTAATATACTATATGTTAGGCAAATCGAATTTAAATAAATAATGTTTAAAACGAAAAAAAGAATAGGGTTGCTTGGGTGGCTCAATCAGTTAAGTGTCTGCCTTGGCCTCAGGTCATGATCTCCGGGTCCTGGGATCAAGCCCCACATTGAGCTTCCTGCTCAGCAGGGTGTCTGCTTTTCTCTCTCTCTCCCTCTCTCTACCCCTCCCCATTGCTCATTCTCTCTCTCACTCTCTCAAATAAATAAATAAAATCTTCAAAAAAAGAATAATTACAAAGAAAACCAAGTCTGGACATATGGTTGTCAAACTGGTAGAGTTTCTGGAATGGCTTCAAATAACTCCAACCCCTTGTAATCATTCCCTTGTGTAATCCCTTTCCTTAAGTGCAGGCTGAAACTTGTGACTTGTGTTTGGTGAATAAAATTCAGAATTTGTGGGATATAACTTCCATGATTAGATGACAAAACTGTGACTTTCCTCTTGGTAGTGCACACGCTCTCTCTCTCTATCCCCCCTCCACCCCCGCCCCCACCATACTTGCTTATTTACTCTCATTAACAGACTACCATGCTGTGAGATCCTCTATGGAGAGGACCATGTGGCAAGGACCTGAGGGAAAACTCTGGTCAATAGCTCGTGAGAAACTGAGACACCTGGCCAACAGCCCATAAGAAACCAAATGTTGGCAACAATCTTGCACATGAGCTATGTGCACATTTTTCATAATAAAGCTTGAGAAAACTGTGATTAACCCACAAGAGACCAATACCAGAGCACTGAGATAGCTGTGTCCAGATTCTGAATTCCTGACCCACAGAAACTGTAAGAGAATAAATGCGTATTGTTTTAGCTGCTAAGTTTTAGAATAATTTGTTACACAGAAATAGATAACTGATAAGTGGTTGGACCAAAAATAAAGAGAAAATTGTGAAAGCAGCCAGAAGAAATGAATAATACATAAGAGGAAAAAATTTTTCAATGGCTTTGGACTTTTCATCAAAAACCATGGGACCAGAAACAAGTGAACAATATTTTTCTCATCCTTAAAGAATAAAACTATCAATTCAGCATGCTGTATCCAGCAAATATCTCTTACGAGAATGAAAGAAAACTAAAAAAATTTTTAAATAAAGGTTAAGTGGGAGATTTCATTACTACCAGAAGTGTACTATAATTATAAGAAATGCTGAAGGGAATTCATCAAACTACAGGGAAATGACACAAAAGAGAAGCTCAGATCTTCAGGAATGAACTAGAGCCATCAGGAATGGTAAATAATGGATAAGTATATATGACTGGTTCTCCTATTTTATTTAAAATAAACATAATTATTTACACAAAAATTATAGAATTACTTTTGGAGATTATAATGAATAGATGTAATACATATGATAACTAAAGCATAAAGGATGGGAGACAGAGGGTTAAATGGACTATAAATGAAGATGTATACATTATGAGACATGAAACATTAAATTCAAATGTACTGAAAAGTTAATAATATAGCATCTGGAGTAAACAACTAGACATTAGTACTGAAAATCTAACAAATAAAAACAAAATTCTAAAGGAGGCAGAAAGTGAAGAAAGAGCAAAACAAAACAAAAAAACAGGAGACAACCAGAAAAAAAAAAAGAAAAAAGAAAAATCAGACTTAAATCAAACCACATCTCTCATTACATTAAATGTTAATGGACTAAACACATTAAAAAGGAGGGGGGCAAGGAATAACAGAAGAGATAATCTGAGGAAAAAGCAGGACCCAATTCAGAAATGTATTTAAAATAATGCCTCAGTGGGGAGCCTGCTTTTCCCTCTCCCTCTGCCTGCTACTCCACCTGCTTGTGCTCACTCTCTCTCTGTCAAATAAATAAATCAAATTTAAAAAATAAAATAAAATAAAATAATGTCTTCTTAACTTATATCCAGCATTTCTAAGTGTTTTTAGCAGAAAGGTTTTCAGGCCTATTATTTTTTCAGAACCAGAAATCTTTTGATGAAGTCTTCTTTCACTATGAGTTTACTAGAAAGGGGAAGTAGAATGATAATGGCTGATATGCACCAACTAAATTATATCCCTGGTTGATGGATAGCCTGTGACAATAAAATAAGAGGAATTTTAGAGGAAAATGATGTCTGGGGCACCTAGACCAGTTGGTGATTTCCAAAAAGGGACATCTTGTGCATTCTGTGCATGTGACCTTTAGATTTAAATTATCTTTTTTCCTCCTGTTTCTCATTTACCAAAATTTTTGCGCTCCTTTCTGCCAGGAACTGTACTATAAATTGGAAATAGAGAAAGAAATAAAACAGATATAGTCTTTGTCCTTAAGAAGCAGCCCAAATGGGTAAATAAACATTTAAAAAAATACTCGGATAACTAGGGGTGCCTGGGTGGCTCAGTGGGTTGTGTCTGCCGTCAGCTCAGGTAATGATCTCAGAGTCCTGGGATATAGCCCCACATGGGGCTCCCCACTCAGCAGGAATCCTATCTCTCCCTCTCCCTCTGCCACTCCCCCTGCTTGTGCTCTTTCTCAAACACAAATAATAAAACCTTTTAAATTTTTAAAAAAATACTTAATAATCCCTATGACAAGTGTTAAGTAAAATTATCATGAGAGTCAGGCTGCAGATTACTTCAGCAGAGATCCCAAGCCTCATCCATTGGAAACACTCATTTATCTTAGAAAACCAAAAAGAAAGCTCAATTGAATGGTAACAAACCTCATTCCCCATGCTTTCATCAGTTTTCTGCATTGTGCTGATTTTTTTACTAGAAATTTCTGTGTTTCTGTGTTTTAGAAATCAATGACTACACACCACCCTGTTCCTATCAGAATAGCTTTTTGCTACAGCATATGTTCCTTACCTGGAATCCAGGAACTATGGGCTGATTGATATGAATGTTGGCCATCCTCTAGATACTTTTAGAAGTACCTATGGTACTTCTTATGAAAGAAATAAAAGGGTACATATGCATGGTCAGGGTCAAGTTCAAAAGAGAAAAACTACATAAATATTTCAACTGAAAGAATTTAATCTAAATAATTGTTAGTAATGTATAGGGAACTTAAAAGGCAAACATCCTGGAAGATAAGGTATCACAAAGATAGTAACCTAAGGAAGCAAGTACCAATCTTAGAGCTGTAGAAAGACAGAAAATGAAGACATCGGTATTATTAAAATGTAAAGTCTTGGAGAAGGAGCCTCGAGGAGCTGGCACTTAACCCTTTGAAGAAGGACACTGGTCAGGTTGTGTTATGTCTCTGGGTTTACAGTAAGGGTGCTACTGGTATAATGGAAGAACTGCAAACAGAAACCAAACAGTGTAATCACTTGTCATTGTCACTGTTGTCAAAGCCTACAGGGGGCAGTTGGCAAAGCGAAAACTGGTTTGCAGCATCTGGCAACACAAAGCAGAGAACAGAATGGTTGGTTTAGGGAATAAACTAGTTCATAAAGGCCATAATGTGACAGAGCTAATCAAAACTGTAAAGATACAGATAGTAAGAATTTGAGAAGCTGAGCATAGATTGACCAGCTTATTGAGGAGAAAAAAATAGGAGTTAAAAATACCTATAGACCATTACTCCTTCATATTAGAGTCTTTTTTATTTTTTTTAACATTAGGACCATCTCAAATAGGTCAAAATGTTTAACACCCCTCCCCCATTTCCCTAACAACATTGTCTAGACTTTCTCCCTATAGACATTACCCTATTTATCTGGTATTCAGACTTCCAGGAACCTCAACTCTGAAACACTTGTGAGCCTAATAAAAAACCTAAAGTAAATGCAGCAGAAGCCTGAAGCTAGTTTGAAATAGATGTCATTAAAGCCATGCACTTTATCTCTATTCAAACAGATAATATTTGAATTAATATTACACTTAATACTTATCTGGTTTCCCTTGGCAACTGTGCAGGAGTGGCTGAAAGAAAGGAAGAGGGAAAAAGTTACATAATTCTGGCAGCTTTAAGAAGTTACCATGGAGAAGGCAGATGCAACAAGAAAGAAGACAACATTATCACCACCAAAAACAGACTAACAGTATGCAGTGTGGAAGCACTCAGCCCTACAAACCACACCATTTCAGAAGCATCAGTGAAGGAGAAGATAGCCCAGCTGTGAATCAAGACAGTGCAGCATCCTAGCAATATTCAGGAAAAAGAATGGTTAAGTTCTATCTGCATCATCCCTCTGAGGCATGTCAGTTTTTATCACAGACTAGAATAACCATGTGTCTGTTTGCTTATGACTGCATGCTTAGTGCCTAGAACAAGACAAGCATTCAGTCAGTGAATCTTGGATAATCATATTAATGCCAAATCACAAAAAAGTGTTAAAAATTAGTACGATTATTTTTTCTAGTGACAAATGCAGAGAGGTATCAATTGCGGTTTGAAAAGTCACTATTATGATAAGCCATTACCTGAGAGCTGTAGAAAGTAGGAGCAGAGGGAGTCATTTACTTCAAGAACAAAAATGCACTGATGAAGATTACTATCCTGATTCTCAGCAAGCAAAAAGTGAGAATTTCGTTCAACATGATTTATTTAAGGAAGAGTTGTATTTCTCCCTCTTAACTAATCTATTTGGCAGCTTTTGTTTTGTTGCTATTTGAACATTCTTCTGTTGGGATGCATTCAGAGGAAAAAATAGATACATAATGGACACTTACATGAGTATGTCACAAGTAAAGAGAACAGAAGAGATGGTTTAAGGAAAACTTTGAAAGCCATCTTTTATTTGGTGTAACCAGAGAATGCTAAAAACTTAGAGAGTCTAAAAAGTAGTAGTTGGAAATGTTATGGTTCTTTTAACCTTAAAAGGCTGTAGAGGCTTTAGATTTTTACTTGCTAAGTCTAACAATAAGATTTTTAAGAGACAGTCATTTGAAGATATTAAGAGCAGCCCAGTAGCCAGGCCACAAAAGTCAAGATCCTAGACAGGGAAACAAACTAGAATAAACTGGACATTCTCCAATTTTTCTCTCAGGGAATTTGCCATTTCCTAGCTAGGAGATAGGGGCACAGCATAAAACGGTGGTCAAAATCTTTAACAATTTCATGAGAATAGGAAGAAAAAAATTAGAGTCAAGACAAGTACAGTGGCCAGGATCTCAGAGAGAAGAGAATCACAGAGAAAATAATAAAACATTCCACAAGGATTTTGTCTCAAAGAATTTCTCTGAATCCTATGTCCTAGGGGAATAGGGTAAGGAAGAAGAACAGTAAGGGTAAAGACAAAACAAACAAAATACCAAAACAAAGCAAACACACACACACACACACACACACACACACACACACACACACCCCTCAAATTCGTTAAGGTGTTTAAAGGATATACAGAGATTAAGACAGTCATATGTAGCTAAACGGACAAAAATAGGAGTTCAGAGCCTGAAGTGGAGAAGGAATTTTGGACAATATGTCAGTTTTCAAGTAGAGATTTCTGAATGACTATATCCCAGTCTAAAGGTTACAAAGTAATATATCATCCCTTACAAAGTGTTAAGCCCAGCCTCCAATCATCTCAAAGCCTGATAGGACCAATGATTAATCTGCCTCTACTTAAATGAGGGCAAGAAGAAAATTTAATCTTCTTTGGGGGAAGATAACATCATCCAATGCCTCTGAAAGTTTCATATACAATGTCCAGCATTAAATAAAAGATGTACTGGCAAAAGCAAAATAAAAATACAGTAGAAACAGATACTCAGATGAATCCTTTTTTTGAAGTTGTCAGTCTTATAAGTTAAAATTACAATATATTCAAAAATAACAAGGGAATGATGCAGAAATAGGTGAGAATATAGGGAATTTTGTTAGAGACCTGAAGATAGGTAAACATAAATCAAGTAGAAATTCTAGAGTTTAAAAATAGAAGTTTCAGAAATAAAGTACTCAATATATAGGGTTAAAAACAAATCAGATACAACAGAAGAGATGATTAGTGAACTGGAAAATAGGTCAGAAGGAATTATACAGGTTAAAGCAAATAAAAAGAAGGGAAAACGAAGAGAATTATAAAATGGATTTGTAAGGCATGGTAACATGATCGAAATATGCCATCCCAAAGGACAGGTGAAAAGGAACAGGCAAATTGTATTTGAAAAGATACTGTCTGAGAATTTTCCAATTCAAAAAGCTTGAAAAACCTCAAGTAGAACAAATATAAGGAAAATAATACTTAGACACGTCTGAGTAAAATTGTTAAAAATTAAAGAAAAAGGAATAAACCTGAAAGCAAAGCAAAAGGGAGAGATGCATAATTTTAGAGGAGTAACAATAAAAACTGATAGCTGACTCCTCAAAAGAAAATATGGAAGTCAGAAGACAATGGAATAAAATTTTCAAATTTAAGGAAGAGAGTAACAGTCAACCCAGAAAATTATATCTAGTTAAGATATCTTTCAAAAGTGAAGGTGAGGGCGCCTGGGTGGCTCAGTGGGTTAAGCCTCTGCCTTCAACTCAGGTCATGGTCTCAGGCACCTGGGATCGAGGCCCGCATCGGGCTCTCTGCTTGGCAGAGAGCCTGTTCCCCACACCCCCGCCTGCCTCTCTGCCTCCCTGTAATCTCTCTCTCGCTGTCAAATAAATAAATAAAAATCTTTAAAAAAAAAAAAAGTGAAGGTGAAGTAAAGACAATTTCAGACACACAAAAACTTGGGGGAATTTAATGCCAGTAGACCCACACCAAAAGCAACATTGTAACAGTTCCTCAGGCAAAGAAATTGATCCCTGATTTAAGCTCAGTAACACAAGGTATAGAGAAAGAAAAAAGGGTAGCTACATGGTTAAAACTAAACAAATGTTGACTAGTTAAACAATGAAAATACCTTGTTGAGGTTAAAATATATGTTGAATTAAAATACATGGTAATGATAACAAAAATAGATGTGAGGGAGAAATAGAGTAAACCACACTACTTTTCAAGAATAAATATAAAATAAAAGTATTGGAAATACCCAGAAATTTCTCATCTCTAGGCTAAGGGAACCCAAGAAAAGATGTCCATGGAGAGACTTTGTAGAAATGATGGAGGGAGAAGAAGTCAAACTTGAGCCAGATCTTGTTCTCAGGGATATGCAATGGGGTGTGGTGTGTGGCTCTTCCTTTGGGCACCCTGAAAAAATCACTCATGTTCCATGAAAAGGCTGGCTTTTGGACACCTGCAAACAGAGGTCATGAAGCACAATCAATTCACATCACCAGAGAAGCAGTGACAACAGAAGATAGCAATCTCTTCCAGCATGGATCCTCTGCTCTTTATCTGGGGGAGGAGGGCTGTTGACATAACACAGTTGGGGGATTATTAGGAAAAAAAGAAAAATGTTTTCATCTTGAGAATGATAATATTTTCATTTTCTATATATAACAAACCATTTCAAGACAGTAGTTTTAAAATAACAATGATTAATTATTTCTCATGACTCTATAGGTCAACTGGACTCTTCACATACTATCCAATGAGGGCACATATTGTTGCATTTAGCAGGGGCTTGGCCTGGTGCCTCAGTTCCCCTCCATGTGGTATTTCATCCTGCCAGTTCTATTCATGTGACTTTACTTTCCAGCAGGATAGCTGTGATAAAGTTCACAGCATCGCAGTGGTGAGGGAGCCTAAGATGTAAAGCATCTGGAAGCCTCTGCACACATCATACTTATAAATTTCTCATTGGCCAAAGCAAGTCACATGGCCAAGCCCAGGGTCATGTGGGAGGGGGTTGTATAAGGACTCAAATACCAAGAAATGTGGTTAACTAAAGGCTACCAATGTCACAGTGTACCACAACAACTAACATTTTTTGAGCACTTCCCAAGTGCTAGGCACAGTGTTAAGCACTTTACATATAGCAAGTCTGTTTAAACCTCACAATAAACCCCATGAGGCAATGTTCCTTTTATAAAGAAAAGTTGAAGCCCAGAGAGTTTAAGCAATTTGCCTTAGCCATACAGCTGATAAGTGGTGAAACCATTAAATCTGATCTCAGTGCCCCCAAGCTTAATCATTTCACTTTACCATACCAATAAGTCGAGACTCCTTAATAAACTCATTATGTTTATTGTGTTTTTGTATTGTTTTCCTCCCTGCTCCTTTCTTTTATTTTGATGAATTGCCTGTTTTCCCTATTCTCTTTACTCCTTCTGGAAATATTGAATTTAACAAAGAACTCTCTAATAGTTTCTTTTAAGCTTTTATGAGCATTTGTATTTACATTTCTCTGTTAATACCAAATTCAACAATAACTATGTCTCTCACCTGTTCTCTGAAGAGACCCTTAGTTCATTGTTACAAGTTAAAAAAAATAATAATTTCATATTAACAAGTGATAAACCTAAGTAAGAGATAATCAGGGATATCGCTTTTCTATTTAAAGAGTCCTTGGGGCACATGGGTGGTTCAGTGGGTTAAAGCCTCTGCCTTTGGCTCAGGTTATGATCTCAGGGTCCTGGGATCAAGCCCCACATCGGGCTCTATGCTTAGCAGGGAGCCTGCTTCCTCCTTTCTCTCTCTCTCTGCCTGCCTCTCTGCCTACTTTTGATCTGTCTGTCAAATAAATAAATAAATAAATAATCTTAAAAAAAAAAAAAAAAAGAGTTCTTTTTGGGGTCCTGCGTGGCTCAGTTGTTAAGTGTCCAACTCTTGATATTGGTTCAGGTCATGATCTCAGAGTTGTGAGATTGAGCCCTGCATTGGCTCTGTGTTGGGCATGGAGACTGCTTAAGATTTTCTCTCTTCTTCTCCCTCTTCTCTCCCTTCCCCCCCATCCCACTTGAGTTTGCACATGTGCTCTTGCTCTCTCTCAAATAATAATAATAATAATAATAATCCTTAACAATTTCATTATAGTTCTTAGCCATATAACCATTAATTTAAATTTTGACTTATACACATGCTTTATTGAATTAAACACTAGATATTATTTCTATGTTTCATGTCTTTTTGATCTTGAGATTTTATTCTTGCTACAAATTTCATTTGGCTAGAATACTTCCTTGAGTATTTTTATTTCCACAAAGTTACCTTGGTAGAGAAAATTGTCTTTGCTACCTATTCTTCCCTTCTTTCTGGAGTAATAAGACCTCAAAATTTTAGCTGGACATATGGTTTCCCAGAGGAAATCATTTTCCAGTTTTGGGGGGATTTTTTTTTTTAATAGCTGGGTATGGTCATGTGACATTCTGATGAATGGGATATGAACAGAAGTAGTGTGTTCCATTTCCAGACCTTTGCCTTAAAGGAAAGGGGTATTCTTCTACTTCTCATATTCCTTCGTGCCGATCTAAATGGATATGTGATGAAATGAGCTGGGTGGATCATCTTGGATCACAAGATGTGAGTTTGGTGGTGGCACAAGTTGAAGTGCCCAGTGGCCAGTGATGGCAGGTATGGTTCTGGATGTAGCTCTCTGGGATGCCTTGTACCAATCTCTTTAGCTTGGTGTTTTAGCATGCCTAGAGATGTCAGGAATCACCTGACCTATTTTCAATAGATTACTTTTCTTACAACTTCCACTTTCTGAAAGTTGCAACTGAGGATATGA
Organism: Eira barbara; assembly: GCA_020311275.1. Taxonomy (NCBI): domain Eukaryota; kingdom Metazoa; phylum Chordata; class Mammalia; order Carnivora; family Mustelidae; genus Eira; species Eira barbara. Next base: position 3,236,143 of record JAHRIG010000412.1, read on the forward strand.
CAGAGATATTGAAAAGACACGGTTGTAGGCAATAGACCTTCAAGGAAAAGAGGAGGTGATACGGGTAGAAGAGGAGGTTAGTCATAAGGTATGATTAAAGCTGAAGGTATAAAAAACTCAGTTAGTATTAAGTGATGTGATCTGATAGTCCATGGAACATAGTTTCCAAAGAACTAACTAAATCACCACCGGTGGTTACTATCTGGAATAAAGTGCTTTTTGAAGTATTAGCAACTAAATGGCTATTGCCATAGAACACATGGAAATTATAAAGAATTCAAGGACTGTGACATGGGATAGCTTTTCTAATGGCCCCAGAAAGTTTAAAGTAAAAGAATGTTCAGATTCCTAAATTTTTTTACTTATGTCACAGTCTGAAACCTGTGGACTTTCTAGATTTTGCTAACATATCTAACCATAGCGTTGAGATAGCTGGAAAATAAATTCAAAGCCTGACCTCTAAACTTACTGAATTACAGGGCCATTAAACCTATAGTCTTGCTGTTATCTGTCAGGTGTGCAAGAAAGGACACTGATCAAGAAAGACTGGGATCCAGTAATTAGACCTGGAGTATATAAAATGATTTGGAGGGGCGCCTGGGTGCCTCAGTCATTAAGGATTTGCCTTCAGCTCAGGTCATGATCCCAGGGTCTTGGAATTGAACCCCACATTGGGCTCCCTGCTTGGCTGGAAGCCTGCTTCTCCCTTTCCCACTCCCCCGGCTTGTATTCCTTCTCTCACTGTGTCTCTCTCTGTCAAATAAATAAAATCTTTGAAATAAGTAAGTAAAATAAAATTATTTGGAACACCTTCAATTCTCAGTCCCATCAATCTCTCTTACTAGCTGAAATGTGGTTTGTTTTTTTCCAACAGTAAGCAATCTTCAATTCTTAATGAATTGGTGTCCCATAAATTTAACTCAATTCTGACACTGTCTACCTGGAGAAACCATCAAATCCCACAGATTAAGGGTGAGTCCCACAAGAATGACCCCCATTTCAGATGTCAGTTGGAAGTCCAGGTTGTTACCTGTGTTTCTGACAAACCGTGATAGACTGGAAGTTCTCACAACCCTCACTTTGGGTTTGGTTAATTTACTACGGTGGCTCAAAGAATTCAGAGAAACATTGTACTTACTAAATTACCAGTTATTATAAAAGGATAGAACTCAGGAATGGTCAGATGGAAGAGATGCATAGAGCAAGGTTTGTGGGAAGGGTGTTTGAGTTCTCCACTTTTCCCCATTTCCATGTGTTTGTCAACCCAGAAGTTCATCAACTCTTATTGTTCCAGAGTTTTTGTAGTGTTTTATTTGTAGCTGCCCTTGCCTTTCCCTTCCTGGAGGTCATTGGGTGCGCCTGAAAGTTCCTATATCCTAGTTGCTTCATCTTTCTGGTGCCGAGCTCCATCCCAAGGTTACGGGGGGGGGGGGGGGGGGAGCTACCTTAAGTTGTCTCATTAGCATAAACTCAAGTGTGCTCAGAAGGACTTCTAGTGCACGATAAAAGACAATCCTATCACTCAGGAAATTCCAAGGGTCTTTGGAACTCTGTGCTGGAAACGCAGGACAAAGATCATATATATTTATTACACCACACTAGCAATGCAGCTACCTCTTACCTATCAGATGAAGCTGTTACTTTAAACTGTGAAGACTTGTCTGAAGGGAGAGCAATGTACTTCAGGCTTATCTCATATACACATCTCTCCAGTTCCTTAACCAGAGGTGATATTCAGCTGGTACCACCAGTGAAGCTGGGTTGGTTGATTGTAACTGGAATCTATTTTGATTAGTTTAGGATCTGCTCTGATTGATTGGTGTCTATGCCTAAATACTAACTAGAGTCAGACCATAGTCTGCAAGTCTACGGTCAGGAAAACAGAAATCACTGCTTTTCAAGCAGGAAAATATTTAATAAAGGAGATTAGATGTTTATAAAACTTTTGGAAGTGCTGAAGAAGGCAATGGACAAGGAAAGTCATCAGTTATATATGGAAATCAGAAAGTTTCAGGAATCACAGGAAACTAGCACCAATGTTCTCAATAGCCTATTGCACAAAAACAGATGGTGCTCTGTAGAAAGCCTAGAAACCATTGGAAAATCTCACACCTGATGTCACTGAAGACTACATGCCTGCCTGCTAAGATTGAACAATAATGATTTCTTCTGTCTTCCACCTTCCAAAATCTAGCAGGAATAACTCTTATTGGAGGAATCAAAACCAAAACCCTGATGACAGGGGAATCTGGGAAATGTAGTTTCCAGACTTCTGGCCACTGTAATACAGGAGATTCCTTAGAAGGGCAGGGATGATGCTGAGTTTGCAACAGACAGTATCTGGCACCCCCAGAAACCCCTAAGAGGTAATTGCAAATTTAAAACAAGAAGAAAAGGATTACAGTTCCTAATAATTATAAGATTTTGCTATTTATGCTATGCAGAAATCTGGAGAGTAAGTGTGAAAATGAATTCTGAAGGTGTTAGAACAAGAAAGGAAGAGTATGATTTTAGATGCTCACTGAATTTACTGATATTGGTATTGAAATAGACAGGATAGGCCAGGTTATGCCAAGGCAACAAACAACCTGAAAAAAAAAACAACAAACAACCTTAAAAAAACACCAACTTCTCACTACATATTTAATATAGAGCACTAAGGGAAATTTACTCATTACAGACATTCAAAAACCAGTACTGATGGAGGTCATCTTGCCATGTGATTCTATGAATGCAAAAGCAGGAAAAAGATATGACGATTCACATGTAGTTCTGAAAGCTTCTACTATTGAAGGGATACATGTTACTTCAGCTCGTAGTTCATTTCAAAGCAAGTTGCATAGTGTGGGGTGAATGCAAATATTATGTTGGATTTACCTGGGCAAACTGCTATCCAAACTCCTTAACTATGTCCCTTAGCATATGTCCCTTGTCTATAATTATGTCCCTTGGCAGCACTAACATTTTTTTAAAAGATTTTATTTATTTATTTGACAGAGAGAGAGATCACAAACAGGCAGAGCAGCAGGCAGAGAGAGAGGGGAAGCAGACTCCCCACCGAGCAGAGAGCCCAATATGGGGCTTGATCCTGGGACCCCAAGATCATGACCTGAGCCAAAGGCAGAGGCTTTTTTTTTTTTTTAAGATTTTATTTATTTGACAGACAGAGATCACAAGTAGGCAGAGAGGCAGGCAGAGAGATAGGAGGAAGCAGGCTCCCTGCTGAGCAGAGAGCCCGACGTGGGGCTCGATCCCAGGACCCTGAGATCATGACCTGAGCCGAAGGCAGAGACTTTAACCCACTGAGCCACCCAGGCACCCCCGAAGGCAGAGGCTTAACCCACTGAGCCACCCAGGCACCCCTCGCACTAACATTTTTTAAAAGTAAGTTAGATACTGTCTTTGGTGCTATTTGGAAACACTACAGTTGAACTGAACTACCTTATATCCAAAGAGATAGGAGAATCCTGGATTGGGAGAGAATAGGTAGATACACTTAATCATCTGAAGTAATATTGGGAAGGAAAAATTTCTTGACAGCAGAGATATGACAGGGTTTGCAGAAGAGACTCTAAGTCCACTTTTCTAATCAGATGCATGGATTAAGGACTCAGGCCTTGTACACCCAACCAGGTACAGATGGATTCAGGAATTGTGGTCATCCATTTCCTTTCAATGATTTCATCCAACAGTGAATGTCGACATATTCATTTTGTAGGGCTACTTTAACAAATTTCCACCAACTGGGTAGCTTAAAACAACAGAAATCTCTTCTCTCACAGTACTGAAAGATAGAAATCCAAAATCAAGATGCCAGCGTTTCTAGGAGGAAACTCCCTCCAGCTTCTGGTGGCTCCTAGCAGTCCTTGGCTTGTGGACCCATTATTCTGATCTCTGTCTCCATCTGCACATTGTCTCCTTTGTGTCTGTGTGTCCAAATCTCCCTCTCCTTTCTCATTCTCAAATATCAGTCATTAGATTTAGAGCCTATCCTAAATCCAAAATGATTTCCTCTCAAGAGCCTTAACTAATTACCTTATGTCTAAATTCTGAGGTTTTTATTATGGACATAAATTTTGGGGAGGGACACTATTCAACCAGCTATGGGCAAATTCTTCAGAATTATATTAGCTATTCTTGGGAATTACACCTAAGGGAGAAGAGAGGTCATATATGTTCCTCCTCTATGGCCCCGGATGGGAATGTGGGGAGAGAAAATACTTCGTTGTTTCCATTATCTACTGCTTCATAATAAACTACCCACAAAACTTAGAGTTCTTAAATTCTTAACAAATTATTATGTCTCACAAGGTATGGGTTGACTAGGTGGTTACTTTACTTCACAGGTATCTCCTCAAGTGCTGGGGTGCCCAAAGGTCCAAAATAACACGGTTCACGTGGTCCTGGGCATTAGCTGAGCTGGGGCTGTTTCCCAGGGCCTTAATTACCCATTATATGGCCTCTCCAAAAGGTTAGTTTGAGCTACTTACAGCATGGCAGATGGCTTCTTCAAGACTGCAAAGTGAGAGCTCTTAAGACTTCTTAAGCTTTAGAATTGGAACTGATGTAACTTCATGCAGGTCACATAGCTAGCTCAGAGTCAAGGCACGAAGGTATATAGGTCATAAATACTAGCATGGTTCATTAGAGTCCACCAAAATTTCAGTCTACTGCACTTTCCTTCCTACCCACAACTGTGATAAATGTGAAGTCATTCCAAGTTGGCAAGTAATTTGCTAATATAAATTGGAGGGATGGGTTAATGGGATCAAAGTGATCAAAGAACTTTGAGGCTTTGGTGTTGGATAGAGCATCTAGGATGAGAGCAGGTGTTAAGAAGAGAAGACAGGAGTCAAAATCTTCAAGAATGAGGGAAATAACCTCAAGATGTGAAGATATCAGCAATGAGGATAGTCAAATAGTATCAATTCCAAAGACAGTAGGATTGTTACATAGGATGAAAAAGAAGAGGTCTAGAGGGCGGTCGGTGGCTCAGTCGGTTAAGCATCTGCCTTCAGCTCAGGTCATGATCCCAGGGTCTTGGGACTAAGCGCCAAGTCGGGTTCCATGCTCAGCAGAGTTCCTGCCTCTTCCTCTCCCTCTGCCTGCCGCTACCCCTGCTTGTGTTCTCTCTTGCTATCTCTTTTTCTCTCTCTGTTAAATAAATAAGAAAGAAAATCTTAAAAAAAAAAAAAAAGGGAAAAGTCCAGGCACTAAGAGAATGTTGATTGCTCCAGGACCTTTTTCTATGGAAATGTGAGAACAGGCAGCCTCCATTCAAGTAATCTTTCCAAACTTATTATAAACGTTACATGTTTTTGTTGCAAAAGAAAGTAAAATACTTTTACCAGATTTCAGAGAAAGCATTGATCAGAATCCCTCCAAAGACCTGAGAATGCTTCTTTAAGTAATTGTCACATCAGCATTGTAGTATGGCAACTCAAAGGGGTTAAAGAGTCTGATTTAGGGAGCAAAACTTGGAAAAGATAGTCTAAATCCACCAATAATTATACATGGCTTCACTGAATAGTACTTAAGAAAATAATTAACTCCAGGAAAATAATACATAAACCAAAAAAAGAAAAATTAATAAGGCAGTTGATTAACATACAAAAAGAAACATTTAAAAAACTGGCTCTTGGTGGGGAGGTGGGGGGAGGTGGGTAGGGAGAGGGTGGTGGGGTTATCGACATTGGGGAGGGTATGTGCCATGGTGAGTGCTGTGAAGTGCGTAAACCTGGTGATTCACAGACCTGTACCCCTGGGGCTAATAATACATTATATGTTTATAAAAAACAAAAACAAAAACAAAAAACAAAACAAAAGTTCCTTTCTCCTACATACTCAGAGTTTAATATAAAATGCTTTTTCATATTGTCAAAAATGAAAGGTGATGTGAAGATCAAAATATGATCTTTCCCTATTAAACATCATTGAAACTTACTAAAACTTTACCAGTTAAATGTACTCATCAAGAACTACATGCTTCTTGGCAGCCAAAAGAAGAAACAGAAAAAGCAGAAGCAGAAGCAGCAGCAGAAGAACAAAAACAAGACCAAGACCAAAGGGGCACCTGGGTGGCTCAGTGGGTTAGCCCTCTGCCTTCGGTAGTGTCTCCGGGTCCTGGGATTGAGCCCCGCATCGGGCTCTCTGCTTGGTGGGGAGCCTGCTTCCCCCTTTCTCTCTGCCTGCCTCTCTGCCTACTTGTGATTTCTCTCTCTGTCAAATAAATAAATGAAATCTTAGGAAAAAAAAAAAGAACAAGAACAAGGACAAGGATAAGGACAAGGACAAGACAAGAAAGAGGAGAAAGGGGGAGGAAGGGTAGGAGAGGAAGAGTAGGGAGAAGAGGGGAAGGGGGAGGGGGGAAGAAGAGGGAAGGACAGAACACATCCTTCTGGTAGGCTAGCTGAACCTCCAGGATAGTGCTGAGGACAATCAGAAAGGGAAGATACAACCTTTAAATATTTATCAGAAGGAGGTGGTCCCATTGACAAAATGTCTTCCTCTATAGCTGGGTGTAAGAATAGCCACTATTGGAAATGCCCACAGAGGAGGGTATCTCCAGCAGTCAGGTTTCAGTTAAAGCAAGATTTGGAGGTGAGTTCTCAGTCATAGCTTGAGATAATGGGAGGGTTTGTTTAATCTGTGGACTAAAAGTTCCTAGAAATGCAGTGAAATGATTTAGAAAGAGGTAGGAAGTAAAGTTTAAGACTGGGTCAAGGACAAGAAACTTAAAGGTTGATTAATAAAAACAGGGATGAGTGACAAGGTGAATTTAATCCTGACAGGCTCTTTGAGGATGACAGGTACCTGGCTGACCTTGGTGGGGTGAAAGGGCATCTCCCCACCCCCATCCAAGCCACCAAGCTTGAGCTTTGGGCACACCTCAGCTTGAATTCCTGTCATTCCCAGTATCTCTTATTTCTGTTTATTAGGTTTGTATTCATCTTGATGACCCCACAGTCCATGCTCTTCAGAAAGAAAGGCATTTTGGACATATAATCTATAGTTCTTATATTCTAGATTGCTTTTCTATAAAAGTTAATCATACATTCCTCATGGTGCTTAAAATGCCCTTATAGGAATTTCTCTGCAGATCCAGGATAATTGGCAAAGAAGTTATTGAAGGTGGTAGACTATAGATAACTTGGGTATGGATGTTGTAGGAGTCCTTTGCAGAATTTCCTTTGTTATTTGAAATGTAAATTTATTCTATTTATAAAGGCAAATTCAATTTCAATACAAAAATAGAATTATTTTCTAGGTGTAAATTTACCATCTCCTTGATGCCCCTACTGTGGTATCCTGTTAACCACAATAATATATTAAAACATGGAAGCAATCAGCAAGCTTTAGGTTTCTAGAAGAATGCTTTTCAAAGCCTGGCTCATTTTTTCTAATAAATAAATAAATAAATAAAATTTAAAAATCCTTAGTTAACTCTCTGTGTTATAAATTGTTTTTGTGAAAGACCATGCAAAAGAGTTTCAATCAAAAGTCAGGAGCTTGAGTCTTAGTGTACAGTACATTAAAATGCATAAGAACAGGCAACAGATGAAGCTTTGTTCTTGAACAACCCCCTGGATGTCTGCAGATTTGATACTTAAAATTACCTTAATTCAAGGCTGGAAAGACTTTCTTCTTGTTTCAAAGCCCTTCCATATCAGCCTCTTACCAACATGTCTTCAGATAATAAGATGATAAATGCAATAGAAACCAAGGAAGGGTGGGGTAATTAGCATTTCAAAGTAACTTCTCTTTCTAAAGATCCTAAATTTTTTTTTAATAAAATATTATTTTAAGACAAGTTATCAGGGTCTCATAAATTCTGATATTTGCCAAGAAAGTTATCCTCAAAAAAATTTGGGGGAAAATTGCAGAATATCTTCTTCTTACCTCATTTAAAATACATTATTATCTTATATGCTTCAAATTCACCAAGATTTTAAGATAAATTTACTCATTTAACATTGATCATAGGACTTGCCTTACTTCGGGGGACTTTGTACAAATGTGGAATATGGCTCAATGTCTTTGTTGCCACATAATATCAAGAAATTATTCTCAATAATAATAATTTTGTGTGTTTTAATAATTCCTTGGTAGTTCTGCCTAGCTTCCTATAAGAAAAAATAAAATTTATTGTTGCTAAGAGTTTAGTAGCATCTTATATAGTATAGAAAAGGAATTTTGAAGTAACTAAGTAAGTATAACATAATCTTTTTAAGTTCCAACTATAAATAAGCTCTTAGAAGTCTGTAGATAGTGGGTTTTTGAGAACTTGAAACAATTTTTGCTAGTGAGTAGTAATGCAATCATTTGCATTTGGACATAACGAGAAAATGTAGTTTTTCCTAAACTTAAAACTTGCCATATTTTTCTTGGTGGTGAGAGGGAAGGGCTAAATATTCTCTATTATTTAAAATAATTTTGAAGCTATTTTTTGGGTGCTTTCAAAGAAAAGCTACACAAAGTTTGCATGATTGAGCTTAACACTACAATGAGGATGCAAATCAGCAAAGAATACTCCACTTCTCTGAAAACTAGAAATCTAAATCAGACCTAGGGCAGCATGACACAGGTCTGGGAACTCTGGCTTGGTATAAGGACACATTAGATGTAAAGGATGTGTGAGGCTCTATTTCTGACTGTAGTTTAGTAGATTTTCCAAAAAAATTCTCAAGGATTTGTGCAGTTGGAAATGCAGTCCTATTAAGGATTTAAGATTATTCTCTTTGGGGAAGAGAATAAGAAATTTCATGTCTTTAGATTCTTCTGTGTAGCATTTGACAGCTTCCATGTTGCTTCCATATGCATTATCTAATTTTATCATGATTAAGCTATTCACCAAACAGGTTAGATAAGAAGAACATAATAAAAATAAGTTTTTCCATTTTTTAAAGTTTTATTTCAATTCTAGTTAGTTAACATGCCATGTTATATTAGTTTACAGTGTACAATATAGTGATTCAACATTTCCATTCATCACCCAGTGCTCATCACAGCAAGTGCACCTCTTAATTCCCATCACTTATTTCCCCCAATCCTCTATCCCTCTCCCCTCTGGTAACCATCATTTTGTTCTCCATAGTTAAGAGCCTATTTCTTGATTTGCCTGTCTCTCTCTCTTCTTTTTTTCCCTTTGTTTGTTTTGTTTCTTAAATTCCACATGAGTGATATCATATAGTATTTGTCTTTCTCTGATTGACTTAGCTTCCTAAGCATTTTACTCTCTAGCTCCCGTGTTGTTGCAAATGGCAAGATTTCATTCTTTTTTTATGGCTGAATAATGTTCCATTGTATATATGTCTCACATTTTCTTTATCTATTTATCTATCTATGGATACTTGAGCTGCTTCTATAATTTGTAAATAATGCTGCAATAAATATAGGAGTCCATATATCCTTTCAAAATAGTGTTTTCGTATTCTTTGAGCAAATACCCAGTAGTGTGATTACTGGATCATAGGGTAGTTCTACTTTTCATTTTTTGAGGAACCTCAAATACAGTTTTCTACAGTGGCTGCACCAGTTTGCATTCCCACCAACAGCGTACGAGGTTTCCTTTTTCAATACATTCTCACAAACACTTGTTATTTCTTGTGTGTTCGATTTTAGCCATTTTGATAGATGTGAGGTAATATCTCATAATTCCACATACGTCAGAGTATATTCCTTTTTTTAAAATTTAAATTCAATTAATTAACATATAATGTATCATTTGTTTCAGGAGTACAGGTTTGGGATTCATCAGACTTATATAATACCTAGTGCTCATTACAACACATACCCTCCCTAATGTCCATCACCCAGTTATCCCATCCCCCAACCCCGCTCCCCTCCAGCAACCCTCAGTTTGTTTCCTTAGATTAAAAGTCTTACCGTTTATCTTCTTCTCTGGTTTCATCTTGTTTCATTTTTCCTCTCTTCCCCTATGATCCTCTGCCTTGTTTCTTAAATTCCACATATCAGAGAGATCATATGATAATTGTCCTTCTCTTATGTCTCTCAGCATCTCACTGTAGTGTTTTTTTTTTTTTTCAAAGATTTTATTTATTTATTTGACAGAGAGAAATCACAAGTAGGCAGAGAGGCAGGCAGAGAGAGTGAGAGAGAAGCAGGCTCCCTGTCGAGCAGAGAGCCCGATGCAGGACTCGATCCTCGGACCCTGAGATCATGACCTGAGCCGAAGGCAGCGGCTTAAACCGCTGAGCCACCCAGGCGCCCCTCTCACTGTAGTTTTGATTTGCATTTCCTTGAAGATGAGTGACACTGAACATCTTTTCATGTGTCTGTTGGCCATCTGTATGTCTTCTTTGGATAAATGTCTGTTCATGTTTTCTGTCCACTTTTTAATTGGATTATTTGATTTTGGATGTTGAGTTATATAAGTTCTTAATATATTTTGAATTCTAACCCTTTATTGGGTATATCATTTGGAATATCTTTTCCTATTTAGTAGGTTGTCTTTTAGTGTTGTTGATTATTTCCCTTGCTGTGTAGAGGTTTCTATTTTTATGTATTCCCAATAGTTTATTTTTGTTTTTGTTTCCCTTGCTTCAAGAGACATATCTAGAAAAATGTTGCTATGCTGATGCTAGAGAAATTATTGCCTGTGCTACTGTTTAGGATTTTTATAGTTTTAGCTCTTACATTTAGGTCCTGAATCCATTTGAGATTTGTTTGTTTGTTTTTGTCTGTAGATGTTTAAAAAAAAGGGGGGGTCCAGTTTCATTCTTTTGCATGTAGCTGCCCAGTTTTTCAACACCATTTGTTGCATTTTTCCACTGTATATCCTTGCCTCCTTTGTCAGAGATTAGTTGGCCATATGATCGTGGGTTTGTTTCTGGGCTTTCTTTTTCTATTGTCTGATTGCTGTGCCTAGGACTCCAGTACTTGTTGAATAAAAGTGGTGAGAGTGAACATTATCTTGTTCCTGACTTTAGGTGAAAAGCTCTCAGTTTTTCACCACTGGGTATGATGTTAGCTGTGGGTTTTCATATATGGCCTTTATTCTGTTGAGGTATGTTTCCTCTAAACCTAATTGTTGAAAGTTTTATCACAAATGAATGATGTACCTTGTTAAATGCTTTTTCTACATCTATTGAAATATCATATGGTTTTTATCTTTCTCTTATTGATGTATATGTTGATTGTTTTCAGCTATTGAACCACACTTACATTCCAGAGATAAATCCTACTTGATCTTGGTGGAACATTTTTTAAATGTATTGTTGGATTTGGTTTGCTAATATTTTGTTGAGGATTTTTGCATCTGTGTTCATCAGAGTTATTGACCTGTAATTCTCTCTCTCTCTCTTGTTTTATAATGTCTTTACCTGGTTTTGGTATCAGGGTAATGCTGGTCTCATAGAATGAATTCGGGAGTTTTCAATCCTCTTCGATTTTTTTGGAATAGTTTGAGAAGAATATATATTAACTTGGGGTGCCTTGGTGGCTCAGTCATTAAGCATGTGCCTTCGGCTCAGGTCATGATCACAGGTCCTGGGATCGAGACCCACATCAGGCCCCCTGCTCAGTGGGGAGTCTGCTCCTCCCTCTCACTCTGCCTGCTTGTGCTGTCAAAAAAATAAAATCTTAAAAAAAAAAAAAGGAATACGTATTAACCCTTTTTAAAAATGTTTTGTAGAGGGGCATCTGGGTAGCTCAGTTGATTTTGGTGGGGAATCTCTGCGTCCTAGGTCTGGATTTGTTTCCTTCCCCCAATTCAGGAAGTTTTTGGCTATTATTTCTTCAAGTAAATTTTGTGCCCTTTTTTCTCTCTCTTCTCCTTCTGGGATCCCTGTAATGTGAATATTATTACACTTGATGGTTTTGTTGAATTCCCTAAGCTTATTCTCATTTTGTATAATTTTTATGTCACCTGCTCATCTTGATTACTTTCCATTATTCTGCCCTTTAGGTCTCTGATTTGTTCTTCTGCTTCCTCTAGTCTATTATTTCTTCTATCTAGTGTTATTTTTAAATTTCATTTATTGTGTTCTTCATCTCTGGTTGATTCTTTCTTAACTTTGTTAAAGTTCTTGCTGATGTCCACCACTCTTTCCTCAAGTCCAGTGAGGATCTTTATGATCATAATTTAAAAAATTCTGCATCAGGGATATTACTTATCCCCATTTTGCTTGGTCTGTTGCTGTGATTTTGTCCTGTTCTTTCATTTGGGACATATTCCTTGTTTCTTCATTGTGTCTAACTCTCTGTCTGTTTCTCTGTGCTCAGACAGTCAGCTATGTCTCCTGCTCTTGAAAGTAGTGGTCTTGGGGCACCTTGGTGGCTCAGTGGGTTAAGCCTCTGTCTTCAGCTCAGGTCATGATTTCAGGGTCCTGGGATCGAGCACTGCATTGGGCTCTCTGTTCAGCAGGGAGCCTGCCTGATTCCCTCTCTCTCTGCCTGCCTCTCTGTCTACTTGTGATCTCTGTCTGTCAAATAAATAAATAAAATATATTAAAAAAAAAAAAAGAAAGAAAGTAGTGGTCTTATGAAGAAGAGGTCCTGTCGTGCCCTGCAATGTCCCATTTACTGGAATTTAATGCTTCGGGTGTGTCTCCTACATGTGTTGCATGTGCCCTGTTGTTGTGGCTGAGCCTCTTTTTCCTTCAGTCCAGTCATCTGCAGTGGCTCTCTGCCTGTTTCAGGCAGTGTTTGGTCCCTGTGGTGTTAGTGTACCAGTCTGGGGCTGCCTTAGTTTTGAGTTGAGTCGGACCAGGTGTTTGCCAAAGATGCTGTAGCACCAAACTGCAGGGCATTTTCCCTGTGTTGTCTCTGAAAAGCTTTCATTGGTGTGCGAAGCCTGCAGTCATACCAGTTGTCTGCCTTCAGCCCACTACTGGTGCTTCCTTCTCACTGGCGTGTGTGGTTATCTTCCCCTCTCTCCAGGGCAAGAGTCACTTTGGAGTGGTGCTAGGCATTGAAGGGGTGGCTTGCACATTTCTAAGCCTATGGCACCACCCAGGATAGGCTCCAGCCAAGAGCATATTGGATGGAGTAGATCTACAAAATGTGGGAAAGGGGAGCACTGGGGAGGACAGCAATGCAGTAGAGTTAGCAAGGTTTGGGTCATTGGTCTTCTGTGGAAGTGGTCCTGCAGCTCTGAGACTGAGGCAGTCTTGACTGGAGAGGGTGAATCCACCAAAACAGAGCACAGGGGGAAAAGGAGTTGGCAGGACAGTGTTAGCAAGTTAGGTAGTATCAGTACCAGGATAGTCCCTGCAGGTGGCTGTGTGTTTATGCTGGGGGCAAGGGAGGGAAAAGGTGCCTGCCAGCTCCTTTATTCTTGGAGAAGTCTTCCAAGGACCTCTGTCCCTTGGGGACACGCTCTGAGATGAGTAAACTACTCTCCCTCTTGTATGCCCCAGGCATTTTTCAAACTGCTTCTTTCATGCTGTGTCTCTGTTGGCTGTTTGTGTGTGTGTGTGTGTGTGTGTGTGTGTTACCTCTTTTTTAAAATTTAAATTCAATTAATTAACATACAATGTATTATTTGTTTCAGGGGTACAGGTCTGTGATTCATCAGTCTTACATAATACCCAGTGCTCATTAGGACACATACCCTCCTCGATGTCCAACACCCAGTTACCCTATCCCTCCATCCCTCCACTGTGTTATCTGTTTAAGGATGGGGACTCAGTTTCCTTTGGATCTTTTGTTCTGGCTCTCCCAAAGCCAAGCCTGTTGATTTCTAAAATTCCAGGTTTTAAGTCCTGCTAGTTATAGGAACACACAATAATAGGCCTCTCTGGTTTTCGAAGCCAAATGTTATGGGGATACGGGCTCATTGTGTAAGGGGCTGTTTCTCTTCCTTTGCCATGCCCATGGTGTCCCTCCCTCCCACCGACAGTCCTGCAGGTCCATTTAGCTTTCAATGGTATCTCTGTCCTTCTTTCCCTCTTCAATGTGGCCTCTTCTCTACTTTTAGTTGTGGAGTTTATTCTGCTTGCCTTCAGGTTATTTTCTAGGTTATTTGCTAGTGTGAGCATTACCTAGTTATCTATGGAACAATATGAGTTTAGTGTCCTCCTACTCTGCCATCTTCTTTTTCATTGTTTTTAAATCTAAGAAATGTTAAGATGTTTAAAGGCCATGAAGAAGATGCCAAATGGAAAGGGAGACATTAAAAATACAGAAAAAGTGAAATAGAATAGAATTGTAGCCCCAACCTCAGGCCGAGGACTTGGTGCACACAGTAGGAAGTTCCCAATTAATGTGTGCTGAATAAATGCTTTAAAGATAGAGAGAGGTGGTCATAAAACCATAAAATCAGGATAGAATCTTCTTTTTCTTGAAGGAAAACACTTAAAACCATCATTTCAGTGGTCTCGACTTAACTAAGGGAGGAACCCTTATAGCTCCTTTATTATATCTGAAGTCCAAAAGAGAAAGTATAAAAGGAACTAAATACTCTACAGTTTAAAATAACTAGTTGAGGGACACCTGGGTGCCTCAGTAGGGTACATATCTGCGTTTGGCTCAGGTTATAATCCCAAGGTCCTAGGATCAAGTCCCACACTTAGCTTCTTGCTCAGTGGTGAGCATACTTCTTCCTCTGCCTGCAGCTCCCCCTGCTGTGCACTCTCTCTCTTGCTTGCTCTCTCACTCTCTCTGACAAAAAAATAAATAAAATCTTTAAAATAAAATAAAATAACTAGTTGATTCCAAGGGAAGTGGGTTGCGGAAGGCAGCCCATTTCAAATCAGAAATGTAATCGGAAAATATGTTCTTTTCTTTATGGCTTTAGATTTAGTGTCCCAGAGAATTAATGTTTGTTTTGGAAAATACATCATTAATATAACTATTATTATCTCACATTTTGTGTGGGTCAGGAATCACAGCATGGCTTAGCTGAGTCCTCTGGATCAGGGACTCTCACAAGGCTACGATCAAGATGTTGGGCTGTAAAGATATATTCCTTGACTACAATGGGATCACATTCCAATAAATCCACTGTAAATTAAAAATACCATTATGTTAAACATGCCTTTAGTACATGCAACCTACCAAACATCATAGCTTAGCCTACCTTAAACATGCTCACATTTACATTAGCCTAGGTTTGGGCAACATCAGCCAGCACAAAGCCTATTTTATAAGAAAGTGTTGAACATATCATGTAATTTATCGAGTACTGTACTGAAAGTGAAAAACAGCATGGTTGTGTGGGTAACAATGGTTGTGTTTTTGGTTGTCCACCCTTGTGATCACTTGGCTGACGGGGGCTTTGGCTTACTGCTGCAGCCCAGTGGCATGAAAAAAAAGCATTGTACTGCATATTGCTAGCCCTGGAAAAGATAAAAAATTCGAAGTATAGTTTCTACTGAATATTTCATCTAACACTCTTGTAAAGTAAAAAATTGTAAGTCAACCAACATATGTTGGGGACGGTCTGTACTCATCTCAAAGATCAGCTGAAGGATGAATGTGTTTCTAACCTCACTCACCTGGTTGTCAGCAGGAGTTAGCTTCTCGTGGGCTATTGCACTGAAGGCCTCAGTTCTTTGCAGACTGTTGCCTAGAGGCATCCCTCAGTTCCTTGCCATGTGGGCTTTTCTGTAGGGTACCTCTCACAATGTGGCAGCTGGCTTCATCAGAGAGAAAAAGTGAGAAGAACCAGAGAGAAAGTGTCAACAAGATGGAAGTCACAGTCCTTTCTAACCTAATCTTGGAAGTGTCAGCCCATCACCTTTGCTGTATTCTATTTGTTAGAACCAAGTCACTGGGTCCTGCCAACATGCAAGAGGAGGGGATTAAACAAAGGAGTGAATATTGGGAGCACAGATCACCAGGAGCCACTTTAGCTGGTGCCTACCACCACAGCATATTCATATTTGTCTCATCGGGTACAGCAGTATAGCAACAGTTGGGGAGTTTACGTTGATAGTTACATCAAACAGAGGACCCAACTCAGAAGTCCTAACCTATTTTGGACCCACACACCCGTGGGACTTGACATCCCTAACCAGCCTCTAAAACTACAGAGCATAATTTCAGATTGAATGATGCAAATTTACAAAATTGTACTAGAGAGGCAAGAAGTATGGATTCAGGGAGTCACCCCCCATCCTTGGTTTACCAAAAGGTTGGTAAACTTTCATAGGGAAGAATCTACAAATGAGGCTGAGAAGAAGAAAGTTACTATCTTAGGCTAGTTTACCAGGGAAACAGCCTGAAACAAAGGCTTAAGTATACATTCCTTATTGAGGAATGTGAACCAGGAAGCAGAATCAAGGGATGTGGGGGAGCAGGAAAGATGCAAGACCACTGCAAAGATGCATTACCAAATTGGACACTACTGTGGGTGACTGGCTGTGGAATCCAGGGGACTGCCAAGGAGTTGCCTGAAATACATCTCATGAAATACATGTCAATTAGAGAGAAAGGGGGGTAGTATTTATCATTTGGATCCCATCCCCCACTGCTTGAATGTTCCCCCCAAAGGCATGAGCCCCAGTACTCCTGAGTTGCATAAGCATGAGCACCACAGTTGGTTTCCACAGCGTTCTTCACTATGGAGTCAACAGACAAACCCCAGTTGGAGAGTGAGAGGCAAGCTCCATGGGCCTGATGGGAGGTATTGCCAGATTGCACCTAGAGGAAGCTGCAGGGAACTGGTTGCTACAGCAGTAGTTGGAGTAAAAGATAAGTGAGTCTAAGACACTCTGAAATGGTTCGCAATAGCTGTCTGATACAGGAACAAATCTGAAAGCAGCAGTCAGTGGAGGAACTGGGGTTGACTCCAGTTAAGGGACTCCCTTTTTGAAAAACCTAAATTGTTCAATACTTAGTTTGGGCTTCTTCAAAAAGCAGTCTTTGAGTGCAGGGCTTTGGGCAGAAGGTTTATTTGTGAGGCGTTTCTAAGGACAGAAGAGGACATGGGAAAAGTGAGACAGAAAAGGGAGAAAAGTCAGCAAGTGTGCTTTATTGAGTAGGGTTAATGAGTCGGTTAGTAGTGAGTGGTTTTACACTGTCAGTGAATACGCAACAAGGACTCAGTCCCACTGAGGATCTTCTGAGAAACCATGTGCAACAACAAAGACTTGTCCCAGAGGCAGTGAGGAGGCTGGGGCATTTATTCACCAACTCCAGCCCCAATTTGTTGAACATTGCCCCTATGAGTGTAACTACCCCTCCACACTTGTGTGTTGCACCTGCCTATAGCAGAACAAGCTCTCATGGGGCTGAAGAGAGCCTTCAGGCAAAGGAAAGAGACATGGGGTCTTGAGGTAAGAAACTCAGAGTGCGGAAACCATCTTCACAGAGAACTTAAGAAGGCCAAGAGGATATGAAGCAGAATGTAGACGGTGTTTGCTACAGATAGTTTTCCTTTGGATTCAGGAAGAAGCCCATTCTGTGCAGAGTTTTAGCCTTTTCTCTCCTACAGTATAATTCCACTTTAAAACTGGCCCAGAGAACCAGTGAAGAAATTCATGTGTATTTGCACAGTCTAACTGGTGATCCTGGGTAAACTGGAGGGGTAGTCTACCCCAGGCCCATGTCTTCCTTGAAGGATACCATGTCCCAGATTTCCTCTCAGTGACCAGCAGTACAAAGAACAGTGCCACAAAGCTGACTAGGTGCCCAGAAGAGAACCAAGTGGGCAGCTTAAGGGAAATGTGAGACAACTTCCCTGTGATCTCTACACTGACCTCTGGAAGGGAAGGGGAGGTAGAGGCTTGGACTACAATTTGGTGGTAGAGTGTTTAATGGCTTAGGGTTGGGGGAGGGGGTTGAAGTCAGAAGAAAAGTCATCTATGAAAATAAAGAGAGGTGAGTAGTAGGGTTAGAGAAATGAAAACAAAGAGTATCTGAAATGGCCCTTTTTGAGAATGAGAAAATGAGCTGCCTTTAAAGGCAGGATTGTTGGGAGGTATGGTGAGTCATATTGAGCTGGAGCCAGTTAGTTCCTAGAGTGGCAGTTTGCCCAGTGGCCTTGATGCTTGTGAGCCAGGCTCAGACCCAGGAATAGATTTATAAAAGTGGGTGTCACCTTGGTGTTTTCTCTCTTACTGGGTTACCAACTCATTACAATTTGCCCAACTGGTTAGAGATTCTTGCATCTTTTTCTCCACCTATAAAGTGGAGAAACATGGGGCATGTTACTAGACAAAGAGAGCCTCTAAACTCCAGGATTATTTTTGATAAGTCTCTTTTTCTCTCATATGGTTATGAGCCCCTTAAAGCTATGGACGTTGCGTTATATATCTTTGTGTTCCAAGTATCTCAAAATTATGATGTAAATATTTGTGGAATAATGATGGAATGAATTTTAAAGCCTCTGGATTCATCAGATACAGTCTTTGACTTCTTTGGTCCAAACTAAGAAATTGTGAAAAAACAGAAAAAAACTTAAGAACTAGGGAAACTTTTTCTGGGTTATTAATAAAATGGGAAGAAAAAGAAAAAAGAAAAGACTGAGTTAGTCTGAAAACCCAACAATTTAAGACCTTAAAAGACAGCTTTCACTTTAAAAGAAATGTAGTTAAATATGTAAAACACTTAGCTGGCATAAATGATGTATGTATATTTATATTCCATTCTTTCCCATAGGGATTTGAAATAGCTTTATGTGTATTTGTAGGAAAAAATACAATTACTTTAAGACTTTTGTGTAAAACAGTATTATTTGCAGTGAGATATTAAACCCCAAAGACGGTATTCAGTGGTGGACTGGAAGTTCACAAAACTACAAGATAAATATGGCCTATCTCCCAGAAACAAGAGTGTTAACAATACATTTCTTCCGGTGGGGGGGGGGGGATGTTGGTAAAGGAGTAATCTTAGGTAGACTGGGGATGATTACTATCTTAGGAAAGCAAAGCATAAAGAGACTGTGATGGTTACTTTTATGTATTAACCTGACTGATTTATAGGATGTTCAGATATTTGGTCAAATATTATTTTGAGTGTTTCTTTGAAGGTGTTTTTGGATGACATTAACATTTAAATCCTTAGGTGAGTTAAGCATATTGCTCTCTCTAATGTGGGTGGGTCTTCTCTAGTCAGTTGAAAATTTAATAGAACGAAAAGGCTGACCCCTCCGTGTGTTAAGAGAAGCCTATGTCAGCTAACCACCAGCCAAGCCAGACACGAGCTAGCCCTGCCAAGATCAGCCATGAAACCCAGCTGAATCCAGCACAGATCAGCTGACCCTAACCAACACACACCAGTGAGTGAAAATAAATGCTTAGTATTATATGCCCCTGAGATGTTCTGGCTGTTATTATGCAGAAATAGCTGACTGATACACATTTATGTATGTCTGTATTGGGTTGACAATATAACGTGTATTACGCTGGGTTACAAAAGGTTTGAAAAGCCACCCATCTAGTAAAGTACCATGTTTCTCCCTCATTCCTTGTTGTTTAATGAGGCTTAAAGGAAGTTCATGTCTAGGGAGTGGCTTCTTGCGTATTAGGGAATAAAGATAAACCCAGAGAAAATAGAGCTGAGAGATGAGAAATGAGAGATGTGCATGAGTGTATGCAAGAGAGAGACAGAGACAGAGAGACTTAGTGACGGTAAGGGTCCTACACCCACTGCAAGCCCCAAGAGGCACAAATTTGGCCCATGCTTAAGAAAATCACATTATTACGGTAACCAAAAGTAATGAAATTAGATCAGGATGTAGCTATGAGACCCTGTAGCCAGATGGAAAAGCGGACAAAACATAGCACCATTGCTAACAGTTACTTTTTTTTTTTTTAATTTCTTTTCAGTGTTCCAGAATTGTTTATGCACCACACCCGTAAGAGTTACTTTTTAAAAAATCCTGTATAAACCCAGAAAATTGAGTTTCTTCAGGAAACCTGTTGCTTTGTATTGTTATCTCTAGGAGTTTTTATTCTAATTAAAGGACCATTGTATAGATTTTGGGTGCCATCTCCTTGGTCTCCTTTTCTTTCTTTGACTTTATTTCTAATCTATACATTTAATAACAATAATTAACACCTGAATATTTAATATATACTAGTGACAGGGGTGTGTGTGTGATTAATGTCTAAGTAACAAATTTATAGATCATTCTACACATTGTATTTTGATTACTATCTCTAGTCTACAAGAATATATATTAGGAACACTTAATTTCATGAGCAGTTTTTTTTCTAATACATTTTAAAGTTACTTTCTAAGGTTATTTCCACAAATGGACTTAGTGTTAGTTTGTTTCCATTTCAGAGGGTGGCATTTCTAATCTTATCCCCAAATCTTCAGATTACATCAGAATTTGGATCCTAGACCGATTTTAATCAATATGTTCTTTAAATGTCTTTTTCAATTAAAAAAAATGATTTATAAATCCCATTTTGTAATTTATAAAACTGATGGGAAGAAGTGAGTTAGGAAAGGATACTATGTATCACGGGCAGAGTTAAAATGTAAACTTTAAACTTGTCACTATCTAGTCTTTCCCTTTTTAAAAATTTAGCCAATGAAATCATCACAAAATCATATGTGTATGATCTAGAAATTTAGCAAAACAGTTTAAATTACCTTCCCACTTCTAAAAGTCAGGGTATGTGTTCACATATAATTCTCCCAGGGTGCTTGGGTGGCTCAGTTGGTTGAGTGTCTGCCTTTGGGGCAGTTCATGATCCCGGGGTCCTGAGATGGGAGTCCCAGGTTGGGCTCCCTGCTCAGTGGGGAGTCTCCTTCTCCCTCTGCCCCTCTCCACTGCTTGTGATCTCTCTCAAAAAAATACATAAAATTTTAAAATAAAACAAATATATAACTCTCCCAGACATTTAAAAGACTTTATTATTTTAAAAGACAGGGAGATTGGGGTACCTGGGTGGCTCAGTCGGTTAAGTGCCTGATTTTGGCTCAAGTCATGATCCCATTATTCTGAGATTGAGCCCAGCGTTGAACCCTATGTGGAGCCCAAGTGGAATCCCCCCATATCGAGCCCCAGGTCAGACTCCCTGCTCAGCCGGGAGCCTGCTTCTTCCTCTCCCTCTGCCTGCTGCTCCCCCAGCTTGTGTTCTCTCTGTCTGTCATAAAATAAATAAAATCTTAAAAAAAAAATAAAAAACAGGGAGATTTCATAGTCTCCTTTCATAAACAATTCCAGAATTAAAACAAACAAACAAACAAACAACAAAAAGAAAAAACAAAAACCTAACTCTTCAAGATATGTCCTTTACTTCTAACTACAGAATTCATTCACTAAACAAATATTGAGAATCCTATGCACAGGGATTGTACCCAATGCTGAAAATATAAATTAAAACACTGTTCCTGTTCTTAAAGCAAAATTCTTTACAGCTAAGTATGAAAGCTGGAATTCAAAAAGTTCTCAAAAGTTTCAGATAACCTAAACAAAACAGGTGAAATTAAATGACTACACATTTATATTCATTTGCTTAGGAAGGGAAGGATTAAAAAAAGAAAATTAAAAACCTATGGGAGTCTAAGTGGAGACCTAGGCTAAACAGTAACAAATGTCAAAAGACCCAGAGAATAGAGATGACTCCAGATTTAGTAATATAGGCAGTTGTTTCCAAGAAAGCTTGTTTAATTATTTTTTCAATATTTTTATATTTTTATTTGAGAGAGAGAGAGAGAGCACAAGCTAGGGGAGCAACGGGCAGAGGGAGAAGGAAAAGCAGTATCTCTGCTGAGCAGGGAGCCCAACCTTGGGCTCCACGGGGTGCTCGATAGGGGCTCCACTCTGGTTCCACATGGGGTTCAACACTGGGCTTGATCCCAGGATCCTGGGATCATGACCTGAACCAAAGTCAGACATTTAACCCACTGAGCCATTCTGGCACCCCTGTTCTTTTCATAGTTAAATAACCAGTGTGACAGAGCTTGCTAGCTACCTTTCAGTACTCATTTCCTCCCTCATCCTTAGCAATGGAACCTTGATTTTTAGTGGAGCACTTTGACATTTCCCAGTCTCCTTTGAAGTTAGTGGGCCATGTGACTAAGTTCTGAACATTGATATACCAACATAAACGGTATGCTATACTTCCAGAAAGTCTTAAAGAGCAGGGTGTGGCCTTCTGCCTGCCTTTCTCTAACTTGGAGTGTGGTCATGACGACTGGCATTCTAACCACCATCTTGGATCACAAGGGCAAAACTGACACTCTAGGAATGGTGGAGAGCTGAGATAAAAGCAGCCTGCATTGCTGACACTTTTCATTGCAGTTGTCTTTTCAGCCCAGGACTGCCTACTTCTGGATATCTTTTACATGAAAAGTAAATTTTCATTTTGTTTAAGGCAGTTATTTGGGGTTTCTCTTAGATGTAGTTGAACTTTGGGTACAAGAAAGAAAGGAAGAAAGAAGGAAAAAAAAAGAAAGAAAGAAGGAAAGGAAGGAAAAAGAAAGGTTTTCTAGGACTTAAACATCCTAAAAAGTGAAATGATCTACTTTATGTTGTAGTTTCCTATCTTCCTATCTGTTTAAATGGTGGTTTTAAGACCAGCTTCAGAAATGGTAGCTATGGGGGTGGGGAGGGCATTGCCAGACCTCTAAAATTATGTGATCCCACCCTCACCCCTCCTTGAGGATCAGTGGCTCTAAGAAAAACAGAACAAACAAAACAAAAACCTGGAGCTCCTCCCTGTTGTTTGGGCCCTCCCCACCAAACTGGGCTCAGTGTTGCATAGCGTCACCTGACTGTTTGGAGTTAAACTTCTGACACAGGAACTTCTAATGTAATAATGAAGAAGAAGCAAAAAACAAATCAATAAACTTTTCAGCAAAATTGTTGTCATAAAGAAAATCATTATGAGCCTGGATGGTATGAATAAAATTTGTTGAGTTCCTTCCTGTGTGCCTAGTGTAGTTGGTGAATTAAGGTGTAGTCCACAATTACTGCCCTGCTTAAATTTTTTCTCTTTTGTAAAATGAGGATAATACCCCTTATCCTCTTTCCATCTTTCCTCTTCTGTTCTACCTCTCAACTTCTAGTAGGTGGAACTTCTACACTATTTTTAAAAATTATACTTATCTGTGTTTTGTCTATTGATTCTTTAGACATTTATTTTCTCAAAACAGCAATACATTCTCATGGCAAAAGAGACCAACTGTGAATGGAATACATGAGATAAAAATCCCCCTTCCATCTCAAACAGTGACACCCCCTCCCCAGCAGTAAACAGTTTCTTTTATACTCTTCCAGAAATACTCTCAGCATGTTGAGGCAGCTATAATTATTTATGTGTATACATTAGAAAGGAGATATACACATACTGCTATGGTCTGGATGTTAGTTTTGTTCAATTCAGCAAACATTTACTAAACATCTACTGTGTACGCAGTAAATAACCTTTGTTCTCTCTTCTCCTTAACATAAAGTTCCAGCTGTATATATCCAACTGATAATAGGGTAGAAATAACTGCACTTGGTACTTCAACTTTTGAAATATTACATATATACATACTCTTGCCTATAACTTTAGAGCTACATTGCTCTAATATACTTAGTTCCATTTTTTCCTTTTCTTATCCATATGAGTAGTTTCCTGGAATAGGTTCATATTAGTTGTTCCCATTTCCTTAAAGGACTTCCTTCACTTCTCAATCCACTGCAGTTTGGTTCTTTGGACCATGACCCAGTAAAAGTGGTCTTTCCAAGATCATTCACGTTTTCTTATATGCTGAAGCACTGTACATATTGGAGCCTTATTTTATGTTTTTTAAAAGATTTTATTCATTCTTATTTATGAGAGAGAGAAAAAGAGAAGGAGAGGCAGAGGGAAAAGTAGGCTCCCTGCTGCAGGGAGCCCAATGCAGGACTTCATCCTAGGACCTTGGCATCATGACCTGAGCTGCAGGCAGTTGCTTAACTGAGCCACTCAGGCACCTGGGAGCCTTAGCTTTAATTACTGACTTCTCTGCTGTCCTGGTGATCCTTTCTCTTTAGATCTCTCTAAACCTTTGGTTTCAGGAAGTTACACTCTCCTTAGTTCTCTTCTTTCTCTATTTACACTCAGTCTCTTTTATGCATTTCTTTTCCTCTGTATGGCCTTTCAATGTTGACGTCCATTTGCTTTTTATCCTCAACTCATCACACTTCTCATCTTATATCCTCTTCTTGCGTGATTTACTTTGGTCTCATGACCTTGGTTAGCTACAATCAATTGGTAACAAATCCCTCTCTGCACTCTTGATCTTAATTATATATCCAACTGCATGCTGGTATCTACCTATTGAGAACCCAACGTATCTGGAAATTAATTCATTCTCCTTGTCCTTCAAATTGGTAAGTCTTCAGTATTCACCAACTCTGTTGTTCACACAATCCACTCAGCCATTCAAGCTAAAATACTGGCGTCAGCTTAGACTCTTCCATTCCTTCTTCCTTTCCATATTCAACCAATCCCCCAATTTTGCTACTTTTTTACCTCCTAATTATTTGCATCTATCCCCAATTCTATTCTTGTTACCAATGCCATAACTTAAACCTCATAATTTCTTTTTTTTAAAGATTTTTATTTATTTATTCGACAGAGAGAGATCACAAGTAGGCACAGAGGAAGGCAGAGAGAGAGTGGGAAGCAGGCTCCCCACTGTGCAGAGAGCCTGACGTGTGGCTCGATTCCAGGACCCCGAGATCATGACCCGAGCTGAAGGCAGAGGCCTAACCCACTGAGCCACCTAGGCGCCCCTAAACCTCATAATTTCTTAATGAATTCAATGACCTTCTCATTTATTTGCCACATTCAATTTTTACCTAAAATACCAACTGAACTAAATCACTCTCTTGCTTAGAGCCCTCTGCTCCTCTTCGATTATCTAAAAATTGCTTAACTCTTTGAACACTATCAAGGCCTTTATGTGGTTCAGCCCTTGCCTAACTCTCTAGGCCCATTCTGAATTCACTTCATGCTCCAGGAATACAAAATTATTTGTAGCTCCTTGACATAACACAATTCAAGATTCTTTGCATATTCCATGCTGTTTCTTTCTGTTCTTTCTTTCCTTTCTTCCTCTATTTTAAAAAAAAAAAGATTTATTTATTTATTTATTTATTTGACAGACATAGATCACAAGTAGGCAGAGAGGCAGGCAGAGAGAGAGGGGAAAGCAGGTTCCTCGCTGATCTCTCTCTCTATTCTTAAGCTATCTCCACACCTGACATGGTGGGCATGAACTCACAACCCTGAAATCAAGAGTTGCATGCTCTACTGACTGAGCCAGCTAAGAGGCCCCCATACAATTTTCTGTACCTGGAATGCTCAATATTTTCCTCATGCTTTTTATGTCCTACTTAAGATATAATTTGATTATCCAATGTTATAAGACAATAAACTACGGTATTTTCTAAAAGCACTATTGTTTTATCTTTAACTTTAAGGTCCACAATCTATTTAGAGTTTTGTTTTTTTTCTTTTTAGTATGAGTAGGCATCAAGGTTTTTTGTTTTCCACATAGACATTCGATTGACCCAGCAATGTTTATCAAAGCATCCATTGTTTTCTCCACATTAGTACAGTGTCACCTTTGCATAAATAATACGTTCACAAGAGTTCTATATAGTTTCACTGGTCTACTTTCTAATACCTGGTACTATAAATTCTCCAACTTTGTTCTTCCTCCAGATTGTCTTGGCTGTTCTTGATCTTCTGAATTTCCATTTAAATTTTAGCTTGTCAAATGACACACACACAATCTGCTGGGATGCTAATAGGGATTAGACTAAATCTACTGATCAACTGGGAGACCGACATTTTTTTTACAATATCGAATTTTCCAATCCATTAGCATACTGCATCTGACCAGTTATTTGGGTCTTCTCTAATTTCTTTGAAAAATATATTTTTCAGTATAGTGTCCTAATACACCTTCCATTAAGATTTATTCCTAAGAGCCATGTGTTAGATGGTGCCCCCAAAATATCAGGTCCCAGTCCCTGGAACCTATAAATGTCACCCTATTTGGAAGAAGGGTCTCTGGAGATGTGATTAAGTTAAGGCTCTTGAGACAAGGAGATAATCCTAGATTATCCAGATGGATCATAACACTATCAGTGTCTTTACATAATAGAGAAAGAGGAAAATTCATGACACACACAGAAGAGAAGGCAATGTGAAGATGGAGGCAGAGATCAGGTGATGCAGCTTCAAACCAAGAAATGCTAGCAGACACCAGAAACTGGAAAAGGCAGGGAAGAGTTTCTCTCTAAAGCCTCTGGAGTGAGTGTAGCCCTGCTGACACCTTGATTTCAGACTTCTGGTGTCCAGAAGTATGATAGTTTGTTTTAAACCACTTGAGTTTGTGGTAATTTGTTACAGCTATCATAGAAAGTTAATACACTAGATATTTGATATTTTTGATGCATTCATTCATATGTTATCAGTTTCAAAAATTCATTTTCTAATTGTTTAGTGCTAATATTTTAAAACATAACTGATCTTTATATACTGACTGTATCCAGCAACTTGCTAAATTCAATATTAATACTAAAGGTTTATAGATTATAATTATATATACACAGCCTATCATCTTTCTCCAGTTAACAAATTAATGTATTTCTTTCCAATCCTTATACTTTGTGGGGGGCACCTGGGTGGCTCAGCCAGGTAAGTGTCTATCTTTAGCTCATGATCTCAGGGTCCTGGAATCAAGACTGAAGTCAGGTTCCCTGCTCAGTGAGGAGTCTCCTTCTCTCTCTCCCTCTGCCCCTCCCCCCAACTCGTGCTCTTTCTATCGCTCTCTCAAATAAATTAAAAGCAAAACAAATCAAAACAATCCTTATACATTTTTTTCCTTGCCTTTCTTTTTGCTGGGATATCCAGTACAATACTGAAGTTTTTCCTCTGATATCTTTTGATATTAGAACTATGAGATATATCTATTCCAAATTTAAACTGCAATGAAAACAGTAAAAAAATTTTTTAATACAGTAAAAAAGCAGTCAAACAAAATATTGTTTGTTAACAAATCCAGAGACCTTTTCTTAAACCCTTCTCATGATTCTTCATCATTGGACATTATTAACTCTTTCATAAAGCTTTCTTCTTCCTTGACCAGATTCATTTCCTCTAAGCCCTTATTGACATCCCCAGGATTTTCTTCTTAGGCTTTTCCTAATTTTATGCTGTTCTTATTAACTGTGGGGAAATCATTTTCAGGTCTTATTCTTCTTCAGAAGCAGGTCAGCTTCAGGTGTTCTCCTTTTCTCCTTTCAGGTTTTGCTCCTTTTCGGGGCACAACAGAAAGAAAAGCCCTGAGGTTCTTCTCCCAAGAGTGGAATGCATTCTTCCTTGTTCTGCCCCCTTTGTTGTACTCAAGAAAAGTGTGGAATCTTCTTTAAGGGTTTTACTAATCATTAGAAATAAGAACAAAAGTCCCCAAATTAAAACGTTTTAATCCTTGATCTATATGCAGAAATTCCTTTCAATAGAAAAGAGGCTGAAAGTGTTGCAAAGTTGAGGAGTTAGAAAGCATGCTGGCCAAAGGGCATCAGAGCGACATTTACCTTTCATGAATTCACTTAGTTCATGGTCTGGCCTTTGCATTACAGGACCAGAGATGTTGAATCATGTTCTTTGGAAGTTTGTGTATAAAAATGAAAACACCAATGTATTCATTTACAATAAAAATGAAATGGCTACTCATTTTATTTGCCCAGGATATTCTCTCGGTGTAGAAAAACTATACAGGAATTAAAATAATATCCAGAACTGTATTTGTTGAGAGAAAGAGAAGAATAAAAGGTTTAGTTGTATGATCTAAGGGAATCATAGCGAGCTTCGATAGATCAAACTATTTCCACTATCAGAACAAGATAGGCGTTTTGTACCTGCTCAGGAGGCTTTCCCCTTTAGACAGGGATCCTGCCAAATATTTACTCCCCAGGCTTTTTTTTCCCCCCTGGCTCAATTCCTGATTGAGACATTCCTCCTTTAGGTGGAGTCTTACTCTGGCCAGAGATGCTTACTTCTGCTTTGATCCACTCCGCACTGACCTGTAACAGAGTTATTCAGGACAGTCTCTAAGTGTTTGGAGAATACCTTACCTCTGGACCACAAATACTGCTCTTCATTCACTTGCATACTAGATGTTCACGGGAAGTCCTCAATTCTTACTGCTGAGCAAAAACAATAAATAAATAATGAATGAATGAACGAACGAAGAAAGAAACAGAAAATCATGAATGAATGAATGAATGAATAAAGAAATAGAAAATCATAAATAGCTCCCAGTGCCAGAAGAGAGCAGATATCCTCAAATCGGGTGAAGGAAATATGCAGTTCCCTATTCCTTCTTCCTAACGCAATTCAGAAAAGCATTACAGAGCACGGAGCCTGCCAAGCTGGAAACTCTGCCAGAATGCAGCTCTTGCCTCACCTCCACTAGGGGACTCCGCCCTCCCTACAGCTCTGCAAGCCCTGACCACAAGTCAGCAAGGACTGAGTAAGCACCAGTGGACAAGGCCCCGGTCGTAATTTTATTTCACCACTGACAACACCCACTTTCTAACTAATAAAACAGTAGAGGCGAAAAATGGATAAAAATAAAGCAAAGGCGAGAAGAGAAAACTGAAGACAGGTTTTTAACAAGACACCTTTTAGCAAAATACAGCTGCAATGCTAGCACTGGAAACTCATCTCGGCACCCTCAGTCTCTCTCGGGAGTCAGGCCCCAGATCTGGGATTCAGACACCAGAACTGCAGCGTCCAGATAAGACCGTGTCTGCTACTCCGGGCTTGGAACTCGAAGGGCGCCCCGCCACACAGTCCGACTCCCCGGCGGGAAAGGGGGGCAACACCAGCTCGTCGCGGTTGGAGGAGCCGCAAAAACGAGCAGCAAACCGCTACAGGATCTCAAAGGGGCCGCGCTCCCGCCGAGACCCTCCCGGCCGTACCGACCCGTAACCCCCAAGGAGAGAGGGAAGCCGTTGCCTGACTCCGGCGTCTCGGCTCACGCCAGGCCTTTCTCAGGCTGGAAGCGTTCCTTCCGCCCAGAGAGGGCAAAGAGTCCCACGCCCTCTTGTCCGCCTCCGCCCGCGCGCTAGAGCGCCCCCTAGGAAGGAAGCCGGAGAGGCGGCCGCGCCTCTGCGGCGATTTTATTAGCTCGGTTGGGGTTGCCGGGGCTGCCGGCGAGCGGGGCTTCCCCGCCCCTCCCCCTCTTCCCCTCCGCCTCCCCCTCCTTGCCCC
Source organism: Eira barbara (assembly GCA_020311275.1). Taxonomy (NCBI): domain Eukaryota; kingdom Metazoa; phylum Chordata; class Mammalia; order Carnivora; family Mustelidae; genus Eira; species Eira barbara. The sequence goes on from JAHRIG010000412.1 coordinate 3,265,269, forward strand.
TCCCCGCCCGGCGGCCGGAACCTCCCTGCGGGGCGGAGTGATACCGGCGACGGCTTAGAGCGCGGCGCGGTCGACAGGGGCGCCCGGGACTGCGCGGGGCGAGCGGAGGGAGGAGGGGAGAGAGGCGGGGCCGGGGCGGGTTGTTGTGAGGCGACTGCGCTACTGCCGGACCGGGGCGGTTATGGCGGCTCCATATTAACACCCTCCTCCTCCTCCGCCTCCGCCGCCGTCTCCTCCTCCTCTTCCTCTCCCTCCCGCCCGCACTCGTAAGCCATCTCCCCCTTCACCCTGACGCCTACCGTTTCCCCTCACCTTTCCCCCTCCCCTCTTCTACCATGCCCGGCATGATGGAGAAAGGGCCCGAGTTACTGGGGAAGAACCGATCGGCCAACGGCAGCGCCAAGAGCCCGGCGGGCGGCGGCGGCGGCGGCGCCTCGTCCACCAACGGCGGGCTACACTACTCCGAGCCCGAGAGCGGCTGCAGTAGCGACGACGAGCACGGTGGTAGCCTCGAACTCCTCCCCGCCAGCCCGCCTGCCCCCATCCCTCCTCCCCTCCCCCAGCCCCCTCCCCTCGCTGCGCTCCCGCCCTCCCTCCCCTCGGAGCCCGGGCGCTGCGGTAGCCTCGAACTCCCGGTGCAGTGCAGTAGCACCCCCCGCGACCCCCGTCCCTCCGCCCCTCGACCAATCCTCCGCCCTGCCCCCCCCCCGCTCCCCGCCCCCATCCGCTGCCATCTCCCGGAGTGCCCGGAGTTAATATCTTCCCATCCACCCGCCGCTGCTTTCCTCCCTCCAGCAAATTTTATATTTTATTAAGTGTTTCTTCCTTTTTCTTTTTTTCTTCTTTTTTTTTCTTCTTCTTCTTTTTTTTTTCCCCCCCCCCCCCCTTTTTTCTTTTTGGCATTGCTTTGCAGATGTTGGGATGAGAGTCGGAGCTGAATACCAAGCTCGGATCCCTGAATTTGATCCAGGTAGATATATTTGCTTAAGCAAAATCCTGTCTCCCCTTTTCTGGGAATGGTTTAGTGTGAAAGGGATAGAGGGGCTGCCGAGGTAGGGGTCAGGGTGTGCGGTTGGGCGGGGATGCGGGGCGGGGATGGGCAGGCATCTGGCGGGGAGGCTGTCAGGCTTGGCAGGGCTGTGACACAGGGCGTATGGGCAGATGCGTGCATTGCAAGGTTAACATGGTTCCTTCAGAGGCCACTTGCCCGCTGGTGGCATCGCTTTTCTGTCCCCATGAGCCTGGGGCGAGGTGGGGGAGAGCAGAGGGAGGCGGCCCTTGGCGGATTCGAGGGTCTGAGGCTGGGGAAGAAGCGGCTGTTGGGCCGAGGCTGGAGGAGAGGGTGTGCAGGCTGCCTGTGGAAGAACCATGCAAATGTCTGTTGCCACACCGCCGGCCCCCGGAGAGCGGAGGGCCGCGCTCAGCAAGGGCGGCGGATGCCGGGGCTGCTGTCATCGGCCGAAGCTGAGGGCGAACCTTGGCCGACCCGCTCGAACACGGGATTTTCTTTTTTCTTTCTTTTTAGCTAGGCGGTGTAGCTTTGGTCGCGACAGCTCTGCGGAGTGTAGGAGCCGCGGAGAGAAAGGATGGGGAAAGGGGGTGGGGAGAAGCCAGAGGCACACCTCGCCCTCCAGCCAGCCCTAGGAAGTCAGACCACAGGACAGTGGCAGCAGCTGCCAAGGAGACATTTTCTCCCCGAGCAGCCAGGTTCCAGCGTCCTCTGCTAACCCAGCTTGCGGGCTCCCCGTCTACTTTTCTCCAAACAGGCTCTCTGGCGGTCACGGGATTTCAGCCTGGACGGGGATTGGGCGAGAGTTCCGCATATGGAGGCGCCCTTGCTGGAGCCTCCCGGAGTGGAGCGTGTTCCTTCTCCCCACCCCAGACCCTCTTCAGTTCAGGCTTTGGATAGACTTTGAAGGAGCTCTTTTTTTTTTTTTTTTTTTTTTAAACCCCTTTCTTCCTTACAGTTGGTCAGTTTCTTGCCCACTGCCCCCTCATAATAACATTGTGTCGGGCTTTTGAATTCTGTATTAGATATTAATAGGGCTTACTTGTGTTTTTTGGTGGGAGAGGGGAGGGATAGCGTCTTTACTTCGTTATAGGGTACGGATGGGTATTATTCATCCCCTGCCCATTACAACAATGCAGAAGAGTTTTAGGTAACATCTCCTCCTGTCCTGAGGGGGAGGGTAAAATAATGAGTGTTAAAAGGATTGTTAGTGCAGTCTGTTTTTCAATAGGTAAAACCAGTGATTCGAGTGCTCACTGGGTATGGGTTGCCTTCCAAATGACATAGCTGTTAGTATATTTTATTCAAAAGCTATCAAGTGTGTGTACTGGTGGTCTTCAAATAATTTTAAATGGTTTGTGAAACTAATTTTGTTATTGATGTAGCTAGTAGGTGAATAACACTTTCACATTATAAGGTATTAAAACTTGTTACTTGGAAAAAGCATGCTTTGGCTTAAAATAGAATTCAGTTCCCAGGTATTTTATTTTTGTGCTCTGAGCAAGTTAGTGACCTTCTCTGATCCTTAGTTTCCCTAGCTGTAAAATGGACATAAAAAATGCTTCATGGAATTCTTATCAGAAATACCTGATTGGCATATGGCGGTTATTCAGTAAAGATCAAATTTGATAATTAAGAACGATTCTGCATACATTTACATCTTTATGACTTGGGGCATTCATTGGTACTTTGCTTTTCTGGGAAATGATAAACTGACTTACAAATTAGAATTCAACAACCAGAACTATTTCATAAGTTAATAAACATATCTATTTTTTGCTCCATTAGATAGGTTTATATTTCATAGACAACTGTACACAGTTGATTAGGAGGTCTTGTGTTAAAAACCAGACTTCTTCCTGGAACAAAATTATAGATGCCTTGGTCTGGATCACCGTAAAGTTTTTTTTTGTTCTGTTTTCATTTCACAATAGAGAATAAATTTCAAAATTTGAAAAATAATTCATTAAAAGTGCAGAACACTTCAGGTAGTTTCACATGGCCACTATTTGAATTATCCAGTTTACTTGATCATCATTTTTTTTATTACTTTGAACCTAAGCAGAATATTTGTGGGGGGAAAAATCACTGCATTATTACATTTTTAAAAGTCATTTCAAGTTATTTACACAGATTATAATTGACACTTTCTATTAGGGTAAGAATATATGTCATTGGGGCGCCTGGGTAGCTCAGTGGGTTAAAGCCTCTGCCTTCTGCTCAGGTCATGATCTCAGGGTCCTGGGATCGAGCCCCGCATCTGGCTCTCTGCTCGGCGGGAGCCTGCTTCCTCCTCTCTTTCTATCTGCCTACTTGTGATCTCTGTCAAATAAATAAATAAAATCTTAAAAAAAAATATATATATATGTCACATTTTAAAAATTCATCTGTAAATTTTCTCCTTAATCTGCAGAAGAATACTGAACCCAGGGACACAACTAAAACCAGTTATCACTTAAACCTGGATAGGCTTTCCTATAGCCATTATAAGCAAATCTTGTCAAGCAAATATAGATTATCAGTTGTTAGACACTTTTTTTTTTTTAAGATTTTATTTATTTATTTATTTGACAGACAGATCACAAGTAGGCAGAGAGGCAGGCAGAGAGAGAAGGGAGGAAGCAGGCTCCCCGCCGAGCAGAGAGCCCGATGCGGGGCTTGATCCCAGGACCCCGGGATCATGACCCGAGCCGAAGGCAGCGGCTTTAACCCACTGAGCCACCCAGGTGCCCCTGTTAGACACTTTTTTAAAAAAGTAAATATTGAACCTCTATGCCTTTCAGTACGGTGCCATTCGTCTGTTTTATTCTAAGTGTTGTGCTGTCGGGTGAAGTTTTATCAATTCAGTATACTTTGGTGAGAAATTAAACATATTTCCTTGGAAAAGATAAAAGGAAAAGAGATATTTATTAATGATAGAACTTGAGGAATGGTCAGTATCTCTCTCTCCTTTTCTTTTTCTATACCTTCATCTTTAGTCTCATAAACCATTCAGTCTACCTTCATGGAGATTATTCAGCCATAACCAACTTATTTGGAAGAAAAATTCCTTAGGTACCAAGATTATTATGATCAGAATATAGGAAAATTAAAGAGGATTTGTGTGTGTATGTGTGTTTAGGATATTTTTATTGAAGAAATTAATAGTGATAGAAATCAAACAGAATGAGTTACTAAAATGAGTATTTTAGAAAATATGAGAAGAATTGTGATTTAAATTGGAATTACTGAATATGATTTTAGGAACAGTTTATGTTAATTAACACCATTGCTAAGAACATCTTTATAAAAATTTACTGACTGGATTTGATTAGTTTCTTTCTTTTTCTTTTTTTAAAAAGATTTTATTTATTTGTCAGAAAGAGAGATATAGAGTGTAAGCAGGGGTAGTGGCAGGCAGAGGGAGAAGCAGACTCCTTTCTGAGTAAGGAGCCCGTTGTGGGACTTGATTCCAGAGTCCTAGTATTATGACCTGAGAAAAGCAGATGCTTAATTGACAGCCACCCAGGCATCCCTGGATTTATTTTCTTAGGTGCTTTTTTTTTTCCTTTAGATTTTTCACTTCCCAACTTTTATTTAGTGCCTCCTGCCTATTTGTATATCAAGGAGGAGCAGTTTTGTGTGGCGATTAAATCTTACCTCTTTTCATACGCCTTTTAGCTAATATGGTATAGTGTCCTTGACAAACTGCCTGAAGTATCCATGCCTTTATTTTGTGATTTGTGAAAGGAGATAATGTTAACCATGTCATTAGATTAGGTGAAAATTGATGTCTATAAAGCAGTGTTCTTCAAAATGTTTTGCTTATATATTCATAATAGAATTTTCTTTCTTTCCTTTTTTTTTTTTTAAAGATTTTATTTATTTATTTGACAGCGACACAGCGAGAGAGGGAATACAAGCAGGGGGAGTGGGAGAGGGAGAAACAGGATCTCCGCGTAGCAGGGAGTCTGATGTGGGGCTCGATCCCAGGACCATGGGATCATGACCTGAGCCGAAGGCAGCCACTTAACGACTGAGCCACCCAGGCGCCCCCATAAAAGAAATTTCAAAAAAATTTTCTCATGTATTTTGACATCACTTGTTGCTATGTTAAAATAGTCGAAAAACACAATCTCCAGTGTATTGAAAATATTAGGACTTTGAAATAAAGCCATTATATCCTTGTTTTAAATGCATCCAGTTAAATATAAATACTACAGTAATATGATAGTATCTATTTTATAAGAAGTATGGAGAGGTGAATAGCCTGAAAGTTTACATTTTTCCTTTTTATCTTAGAATTCATTGCCATAGATTTTACCCCATGGAATTTTATATTTTTGTGCTTGAAAGTGCTTTATTGATCAACTATCCAATTTCTCTACCGTTGTAATATGTATTCTTGTGAACATAAGGTTCTAAGTGTTAAGTCTCTTCTGGTTTGAGTTATTACAATTAATGTGTAATTGATTGAAATTGTAATAGCTATGATGCCTTTAGTAAAGGAGAGCCTTGCTGACACCCTTCGTTTGGCACTGTAGAGGTCTTAAAATGTTAGGTGATGTACTCTTCTCAGATGTGGGGTGGGGGTAAATGAGCTGCCTTTTTTTTTTTTTTTCTTCTTTTTTTTTTGGTAAGTGAGGGAAGGGCATCTGTGAAAGAGGTCATAAGTAGAATGAACAGCTAGCTTAGACTGCAGGTGAGTTCTCAGGCAGATTGTCTTGGGGAAGAGCACACAGGGAAGCTAAAGTTCTGAAAATTAATTCCCATAAAACTTACTTATATTTATATAACCCTTGGAAAGTCATTATTTATCCCAATTTGAAGGTAGTAAATTAAATATGTGAGAGCCCACTTCATAAATTGGAGAAAATATTTGGTGTGTCTTAATATTCTCAGTGCTTAAGTTCTTTCTTTCTTTCTTTTTTTTTTTAAATGTTATTTATTGATTGGAGAGAGAGAGGGAATGAGAGAAGAGAGCATGAGAGGGGAGACATCAGAGGGAGAAGCAGACTCCCCCACTGAACAGGGAGCCCGATGTGGGACTCGATCCTGGGACTCAGGATCAGGACCTGCGGCGAAGGCAATTGCTTAACCAACTGAGCCACCCAGGCACCCCTTAAGTTCTTTCCTATAGAATATTTGTCCCATGATTTCCATAGAACACCTTATTCTAAATGTCCTAAATCTAAGAAGTAGATTTATTTATTTCTTACTTTTTATAAAAGATTTTATTTATTTATTTGAGGGAGAGAGAGAGAGAGTGAGAGAACAAGTGGGAGGAGGCGTGGGGGGAGAAGCAGACTCCCCTGCAGAGCAGGGATACCAGTGTGGAACTCGATCCCAGAACCTTGAGATCATGACCTGAGCTGAAAGCAGCCACTTAATGGACTGAGCCACCCAGGTGCCCTAGGTTTTTATTTTTGTACTTATTTTGAAATTTGCTATTGATGTAAAAATCCTAGCTCATCAAAAAAAAATTTTTTTTAAGATTTTATTTATTTATTTGACAGACAGATCACAAGTAGGCAGAGAGGTAGGCAGAGGCAGGCAGAGAGAGACGAGGAAGCAGGCTCCCTGCTGAGCAGAGAGCCGGAAGCGGGGCTCCATCCCAAGACCCTGGGATCATGACCTAGGCCAAAGACAGAGGCTTTAACCCACTGAGCCACTCAGGCGCCCCTCAAAATTATATTTTTGTTTCTTAGTTGTTGGTTTTCCCCAATTGGTCTCATAAATGTACTTTACCAACTGCAGTTAAGGTATCTAAAAGATTTCAAAATGATTATAAACTTTTAAGTGTTTCATTTCATACTTTTAAAAATTATTTAATAATTTTGTTTTTAGAACTGTCATGCTAATATATAGTCTTTTAAAATGATGGTAGCTTTGCTATCTAGGTTTTGGGGTTTGTTTGTTTTTTTTCATCTATTTGGAAGATAAGATACTTCTAAGGTTGGATTATTTCGTTGGTGAGGCAAGCTTGATTTTCAGTATTCTTTTTTTTTTTTTTTAAGATTTATTTATTTGTCGGAGAGAGAGCACACTCACACACACAAGCAGAGGGAGTGGCAGGCAGAGGAAGAAGTAGGCTCTCTGCTGAGCAAGGAGCCTGATGTGGGACTCGATCCCAGGACTCAATCACGACCCGAGCGGAACACAGACACTTAACTGACTGAGCCACCCAGGCATCCCTTCAGTATTATTTCTGAGTTATCAGACAGGTTTGAGATATAATATTAAATATTGTTACACATAAAAGCAAAATAAATATTGACTTTATGTCCTTGAGATATTTGTCTTCAACTTTTACAATGGAGAGGATAAAATTATTGTATGCAAAGCATCCTGAGGGGTACAGTGTATGTGTTGTGCTGAGTGCTGTGTATTGTGTAAGACTGATGAGTTACAGACCTGTACCCCTGAAACAAATAATACATTATATGTTAATAATAAAATAATACAAGTTACTTTCTCCTTTTATAGGAGAGAAGTCAGGTCTGAGTTTTTAGGGGAAAAAAAAAAAAAAGTCATTTCAGCTATCCAGTCTCATTTTCAAGGGATTGGTGAGAGAAGGCATTATCTGTTTATGTTAGAGCCCCATGAGGTTTTATTCGTTTGTGTTACTTGATAAGATGACAAGAAGTCTTTTCAGAGTAGAGATCGAATGAAACAAGAAAGGACTTTCAGTGAGCATATACTAGTAGTAATAATGTTTAGGTAATGCTTACTGTATGCCAGGTACTTTGCATACATTCATTTAATTTTTTAATAATTCTGTGAAGTAGGTACTCTCATCTTCCCTATTTTTTTTTTTTTTGAGATTTATTTATTTTAGGGAGGGAGCATGCGAGCGAGCGGGGGTGGGGCTGGGAGGAGCCTGGGAGAGAGGAAGAGACAAATCCTCAAGCAGACCCCCCACTGAGTAGGAAGCCTGGCATGGGGACTCGGTGTGGGGCCTGGATCCCAGGACTCTGAGATCCTGACCTGAGCAGAAATCCATGGTCAGCTGCTTAACCGTTAGAGTGAGCTATTCCGGCACCCCTCATCAGTGTTTTTAAAGAATTAACACTAAGGCATGGACAACATGGATAAATTTCCCTAAGATGACAAAGCTTGGAAATGGCAGAGCTTGGATTCAAATTAGAGTCTGGCTCTGTAATGGTTACACTCTTAACCATTATATTAAAATATCTCATTTCCTGTGAACATCAGTCATCTCTTGGGCCTAGCTGACACATACATGATTGAAAACGGTGGAGTTTAGTTCAAGGTTAGGAAAAGAACAATGTGAGGATGCCTGGGTGGCTCAGTCAGTTAAGTGTCTGCCTTCAGTTCAGGTCATGATCCCAGAGTGCTGGGATTGAGCCCTGCTCAGGGGAGAGTCTGCTTATCCCTCTCCCCATCTCCCACTCATGCTCTCTCTCCCTCTCAAATAAATAAAATCTTTGAAAAAAAAAAAAAAGGAACACTCTGAAGAGCCTAATTAGTCATTCTCTGCTACCAGACACAATTACTCTCCCTATTAGCATCCCCTACTCCCATGTTAGAAGAGCCGTTAGTCCCCATGGCTTAGATGTCAGTTATTGTCAGATCAGGCCCTTAATTGTAGTCCTAAGAATTTTGGGGGAAACCTAACTGTTTTTCTTCTGGGGAAAAAATACAAAAAATAGTTTATATCTGTGTAAGAAGAGATATTTCATGAAGGTATTTTAATTAAGATTTTCTGTAATGCAAGAATCAGATGCAAGAAATATGTTTAAATATTAAGCATGATAACGCTGTTAAGACTTGAGACTTAATGGAAACCTTTCTTTGTTGTACTTCTTATTAAGTAGGATTTAAATTATCTTATTGTTATAATGCATTGTAAAAAAGAAAAAGTCCATGCTGAAGAATTGAAGTTTAGAATACTCACTAGAAATAGCAGTAGATTAAGACTTCTGACCAACTTGGATATGTCTGTTTTATTTCCACTGAGTGACTGCCAGTTTAGCTTTTGTGTTTATATTTTATGTGGTTAGAAATTTAATATAGATCTTATTTTTGAAGTTTTTAAAAAACTTGAAATTTGTTTTCATTGAATATAAATTTTAGATAATGTACTTCTACTTTGCATTTTCTTAAATTCTTAGATTTTTGTCCTCTTTATTAAAGATATGACAAAGTGCAGTAGGTTTTGCTTTTAGATTCATTTTATAAATATGATTTTTGTAATTCTTTGGTACTGTTCTCTCATTTCTCTTTTTTCCATTCTAAATTTTTCCTTAGAGTAAAACATATACAATTTTCAAACAATTTTAGCTTCATATTTTCACTAACGGTATATAATTATAATTTTCTATAATTCGTTGATTGAATATGCAATAGTGATGTGTAGTGATTCTCCAGAAGTTAAAAACTGCTGAACTATATTAGATTATTCCTGAGATTATACCCTTAGTTCCTTTACCCCTGGAGGTGAGTGTTCTTTATTCCAAATATCTTATAACTTTATGAATGATTATAGTTTAACCTCAAAATTCTGTTAATGGTTTATGAATAATGAGTAATTTTGGAATTTTTGCCATGTGGTAGTGGTAGTGGTAGCTATCAATACCTCACAAAAGTCAATTATGATATATTCATAGACAAGTCTTTAAGTAGGTAGCAACAATGCTTCATTTCTTGATAGTTTTAATTAACTTGAATGCACCTAGGAATTAGAAAGAATCCAGAAAAAGACCACCGAGTAATTAAAAGACAGAACCCACAGGCATGTATTTGGCACTGGGACAGCTGTGTCGGGCTTTCATTCAGTCTCTATCCTTGATATAACATTAGTAGAGATTGATTTTTCTGACTTTTTAGATTATAACAGGTTAGAAATAAGCAACAGTAATGTGCTTCTGCGTTTGAGGTGGACTTCGATTATTTCAAGGAGAAACAGCATTATTAACTTTTACATTTTTTGACTTTGTTTTCCTCTTACACAGAGCACATAATTTTATAAATATAAACTGTAATAAATGAAATTAACGCTCAAAAGGAACAGTTGGCAGACTCACAAGGAATAAGATTAAAGAAAAAACATAAAAAGCAGATATAAGTATTTTTGAATGGTGGTAGTCTTGACCCATTTAGATATGGGGCAAAACAGAAATAACTTACCACCAGAGGTATTCTCTAGTTTTAAAAGTCAGAATTTTTAACGACTTGCAAATAATGTTTAGAAGGTTAAATCAAATGTATTATCTGTCAAGAAATAGGGCTATATAGAGTACTTAAGAAAGTCTTTCTTTTTAATTTAAATGGGGTTAACTTCAGTCTTTGTGAAATTTTCTTCAATTCCATAAATGAAATACTTAGTATATTTAATGTAAAATCTGTTTTTCTTCTCTGTTTCCTTGTACTTGGTTCCTTTGTCCTCTTGCAGGTACTGTACTAAAATAGAAAAAAAATTACTTTGTTTATACTTAATTTTAAATGTACATAAAATCCATCATATTTAAAGTAATGAATTTTTTCCCTAGGTGCTACAAAGTACACAGATAAAGACAATGGAGGAATGCTTGTGTGGTCTCCATATCACAGTATCCCAGATGCTAAATGTAAGTTTTCTGAAATTGAATGTTTACGTCAATAGGATTCTATCAACCAATTCAAAATGCAACTTATATTTGTTTTGGATCGCTTAGATTCTCATAAGAAAACAGTTTGTCTTTGTTTTGTTTTTTGATGGAGGTTGTTATATTAGAATGTTTTTCCTTTTGAAAGATAGTGGGTTGATCATTCCAATTTGCGTCAGGCCCAGGAAGACTGAAAATACCTAGGATCTGATGGCATTGCTGCTTAAATCCTCAAGCAGGGGAGGGAGTTACTATGTAGACATCTGCACAGGCTTTTCCTCAGTATATGGAGCTGTAAAGAAATGCCTTCAAACTTCAGAGAGCCCAGTATCATTACCATTTTAAAGAGGAAAGGGGAAAGAACTGACTTCAGCAGCCATCAATCAGGTCATCTTTGAGCTCTCCATTTCTGGACGGAGACCTTCTGGATCATTGACCATGCACTTCTTGAATCATGGTGTGGCTTTAGACTTCAGTGTGATGTAGCGGACCTGATCCTTTGCGGCACATCAGATATAGGAAACGTTCAGGTAACAAAACTAAGATCCCCATCCCTCCATTCAGTTATCTTTGAATTTTTTAATTAGACAAACAGGAAACCACTGCACAGCTCTTCTTGCAGCTGTAAAATAACCTTGTCTTATAAAAATATTTATGAAATCTTAGAAATGTCCTGTAATAGTTTATTTAGTCCTATGAAAATTAATGGTGTTCTATATGTCATGTGCATAGTAAGCTAAGCATACTTCTTGATGCAATAAGAGAACTAAAAATTGAAAATTGAATATTATGCTGCATACCTGATAATTCCTCCTATTGACAGTTTGGGAATACCAGCAAAAGGTCTAGCTGGTAATTTAGGAATTACATACCCTTGAGGCATTCTTAACAGAAAACACAAAATTGTACATTTGGCCTGGGACTGTATACTGAGAAACCTGAGGGAGATTATCAGGTTTCTCTGGTTCAGTTCTTGTTACATGGCAAAGGTTTTCACTCATAAACTGAGCATCAGGGTATCACTGCTGTCCTACCACTGTTTTGTACAGTGGTGCATTTCTTAATGAGGTGGAAAACAAAATTTAGGAAGCCAGCGTATCTTGATTGTGTGATGCCCATGTAGAATATTCTAGACCAAAGATATTGGGCAGCAGGTTCAGCTCTGGCTGTGCACTGGAATCACGTGGAGGAACTTTTAAGACAGTGCTGATGTCTAGTCTCTATCTCAAACCAATTAAATCAGAATCTTAAGGGTTGGAGTCTGGACTTTTAATTTTTTAATTTTATTTATTTATTTATTAAAGATTTTATTTATTTATTTGACAGAGAGAGATCACAAGTAGGCAGAGAGGCAGGCTGAGAGAGGGAGAGGGAAGCAGGCTCCCCGCTGAGCGGAGAGCCCGATGCAGGACTCGATCCCAGGACCCTGAGATCATGACCTGAGCCAAAGGCAGCGACTTAACCCACTGAGCCACCCAGGCGCCCCCATTGGTTTATTTTTAAAGACTTTATTTTTTAGTAATCTCTGTACCCCACATGGGGCTTGAACTCATGACTCCAAGATCAAGAGTTGCATTCTCTTCCAACCGATCCAGGTGGGTGCTCCTGAGCTTACTTTTTAAAAGCTCCCCCAATGATTCTAATGCACAGCCAAGGTTGGAAACCATAGATTGACTGGTATTGTTTAGCCTTCTACTTATAGGACGGTAGGACATTTTTGTTAAACAGTATATATTTAGGCCTATCTTATGTTTAAGTGCTATGTATTTAAGTTCTAAACAAAATACAATATTTGGATTTTCTTTTTTTTTTAAATATTTGGATTTTCTGCAAAAGTTTACAGTCTTAGGGAACTATAATAGCATCCATCGAAAATAGTTACTATTCTAACAGCATTATTGTTATAATATCATTTTTATATATTAAATTATATTAACATTGACTAATGGTAATAGCTAACTCATATAAAGTACCTAAAATGTACCATGTGTTATTCTAAATAGTTGATATGTATTATCTCATTTAATCCTAGGAAGAAGGTACTGTTTTAGAGTGAGAAAAGTAAGGTACAGAAAGGAAGAGTTAATTGCCTATAGTCAAAAAACTAGCAACAAGGCTGAGAATCAAGCCCTGGTAGACTAGCTGTTCTGGGATCAGAATTCTTAACCTCTGCGTCTCCAAATCTGCCATATCTATCTATCTATCTATCTATCTCTATCCATCTATCTTTGTGTGTATATATATATATTTATATATAAAGTGCATATATATACGTATATACATATATATGCACTTTATATATAAATATATATATACTTTATATATAAATATATATATGCACTTTATATATATATGCTTTATATATATATGCTTTATTTATGTATATATGTATATATGCACTTTATATATAAACTTTAAAAAAGGATCAAACAGGAGTGACTATATGGATTTCACATAAAACAGTCCTGCTGAGTGAAATGGCAGACTTCTCAGAAGTGAGGCCTTAAAATAGTTAGTACCTCATCATTGAAGCTGTGCTTATCTAAGTAATTTTTTGGCTTGATTACATATGGATGTTGAATGAAAATGGAATATTCAGACACCTTCTGTATAGCTTGCAAGAAGAGCTGAAGAAAATTTAGGGTTACCGAAGCATACTTGAACATGTCATTATTATGTCTAGCTTTGGGCCAACTCTTACTTTGAGATGGGATCTGAAGCAGCTAAGTCTCTTCAAATAAAGACTGTAACAGAAAAATGAAGAAATTATCTAATATTCTGCACTGTAGTTAGGTTCTATTGACTATGTACAGATTGTTCTTTTTTGTATACAAAAATAGTTAAATGGCGTTGAATTTAATAAGTATGTGCTATATAATCTTAGAAATAAATCATACTAAGTAAAATTTTAAATCAAGGAAGCCTCTGATCCTGTTTATAGAAGTAGAAGTCTTTTTTTGTAACATTTCATGGAAAATGACTTTTCCCTGGAAAAGCCCTGGAATATAATATTTTTATTTTGCTTTGTTTAAAAAAAAAAAAAAAAAGACCTGAACACCTGAAGTAAATATAGTTATATAACATTGTTTCATTGCAGTGGATGAATATATTGCAATTGCAAAGGAGAAACATGGCTACAATGTGGAACAGGTATGTAGAGAAACATTTTAGTATTAAAACTTGCCTCAGTACTTAACAAATCCAAAGAACATCTGGTTGGTTCTATCCTAAGAAATTGCAGTTCCACCAATTTTATAGATACCATAAGAGGCCTAGTAAAGTATGACCTTTTAAACTTAGGGATTTTGCTTTTATTATAAACATTGTTCATCTCAAGGGCTTGAATATTTTTCTCTCAATACTTCTGTTTCTTATTCTGCTTTGAGTTCTAAAAGTATCTCAAAGCCTTTAGATTATTCTGGCAAATGCTAACCAAAAAGGGAATTTTTTTTTTTTTAAGATTTTATTTATTTATTTGACAGAGAGAGAGAGAGATCACAAGTAGGCAGCAGGCTCCCCGCTGAGCAGAGCCGGATGCGGGACTCCATCCCGGAATCCATAGACCATGACCTGAGCTGAAGGCAGAGGCTTAACCCACTGAGCCACCCAGGCACCCCAGTTCTCTCTGATCTTTTAATCTGAAAGACCTATAAGTTAAACTTTTTATTTAGTACTTAAGACTTCTCAATTTTGAATGAAATAATTTATGAAGGGCTTTTCTCAAATTTAGTTTTTAATTCTTTAATTTACTTGGGGGGGCTTTTTTTTTATTAGATAATTTTAAAAGAAGATCTATATGGAGCATATGGTTCATTATCCCTTGTAGTGAGGGAATGAAGAACATGAAAAAATAAAAATGAAATAGAGATTCTTAAATCTGTTTTCAACTAATTATAGATCAACCTTTATCAGAAGTAATAGTAAAATAAATGAATTATCTGTAATCTGCACTATTAAGAGCTAATTTTATAGTCATTACCATGGCTAAATAATACAAAGTCATTTCTAGAAATTGAGATGTTTATCTAAACATAGTTAATTTTTTTGTGAATTTTGAAGCCTTTGGTTATTTTGTTTTTAATTTTTGGCTTTCTGTTTAATATTTGTTTGAGATATTAATCCTTTAAAATGTGACTGCACATATGTTTATTTTCATGTTCATTTTAAAGGAGTGTTACTGAAGTACAGAAATTAATTTTAAAATGCATTATTTGAAAAGTTGCTAAATTTCTTCTTAAAAATGAAATTTGGTACTTGGTACCTTATAGGAAAGATAAAGACCTGCAGCTTAACAATAGAAGGGAAGGTTATAGAAGGTTAGAAATTACCCTTTTTTTTTCCAAGATTTTATTTTATTTATTTCACAGAGAGAGAGATCACAAGTAGGCAGAGAGGCAGGCAGAGAGAGAGAAGAGGAAGCAGGCTCCCCGCTGAGCAGACAGCCCGAAGCGGGACTCGATCCCAGAACCCTGGGATCATGACCTGAGCCGAAGGCAGAGGCTCAACCCACTGAGCCACCCAGGCACCCCTAGAAATTATCCATTTTGGGCTTTACTATGATTTGGTAATAAAGTCATTGAAGTTATCAATATGCCTCATAATGTTTCTATGCATTACGATAATAAAGAACTTTAAGAAATATATGTGGTAAATATTAAGATTGCATTGAGGTACTCCTTGGAACTGTTCAGCCCATGGTACTTCTAAAAGGTTAAAACAAATGTTTCTCTACTACGTTTCAACTGAGCACTTCTAGTTTGATATTATGATTGCTAGTTTTCTTCAAATATTTACTGGATATTTTTCCTTTCAGCATGTTTTCTCTACACATTGACTAATGAGTAAATGTGGGTCAGTCTTTTTTTTTTTTTTTTTTTTTTTTAATTTATTTATTTGTTAGAGAGAGCGAGCACAGGCAGACAGAGTGGTAGGCAGAGGCAGAGGGAGAAGCAGGCTCCCCGCGGAGCAAGGAGCCCGATGTGGGACTCGATCCCAGGACGCTGGGATCATGACCCGAGCCGAAGGCAGCCGCTTAACCAACTGAGCCACCCAGGCGTCCCAGTGGGTCAGTCTTAATACGAGTCTCCAAACCTGCTTTAGTAATTATAGTCACTCTCCTCAGTTCACTGTTTTTCCTAGATTATGCAGCAAATGTGGTATGTAAGAACATTCACTGTTCTGAGGCCCTGATTTAAAAGAGATAAATGAGGTCTACCTGCATTCCTGATTAAAAGCTTTAAATTGTGAGTGTATCTTCAGTTGAAGTCATTGGGCTTAAGATTTTAACCTAATTTGTGTTTAACTCTCTTAAGTGTGATGGAACATAAGTCCATTAAAACCAAAGGGGAATGATTTTTCTTCAAAGGCTCTTGGCATGTTGTTCTGGCATAAACATAATATTGAGAAGTCCCTTGCCGATCTCCCTAATTTCACTCCCTTTCCGGATGAGTGGACAGTGGAAGATAAAGTCCTGTTTGAACAAGCCTTTAGTTTTCATGGGAAGAGCTTTCACAGGATTCAGCAAATGGTATGGTAATTTTAGTTTTACTGTAATTTGTGCCTGAAAGATTTGCTGTTATTAAACACTTCCCAATTCTTAAAAACAAAAAAGTTTTCAGTCTAATTTTAATGTTTAAAAGTATTTGATACTTCAGATACCTATATATTTGTATATACCCTATTTTTGATAAGCACTCAACTGCATGACAGTTATGTACTATTTCATCATAATTTTTTGTTATGATTTAAATATATGTGTATTAAATGTGGTTCTAGGAAAAAAATCACAATTTCATTTTTATTTTAAATGTTTTCTTTTTTTTAGCATTAGGGTTTTCTAATATGTTCTTTTGGATATGAAAATCAATTTTAAAAAATTCTGTATTTCAATATTATACAGGCACTATTGTTTTTAAGGAGAAAAACTCTTTATTTCTAGTTTTTAAATTTTTAGTATTGTGTCAAAAGAATGTAAACCTGAGAAGTTGCTGCATTAGAATCTCTTAACCTGAATGGATGAAAATTAGATAATGTTTGCAAATATATCTAAATATTGAAGAGAGCCATTTTGATTGGGTATATGTGTCCTTGTTTGCCAGTATGACAAATCAGTGCATGATGATTAGTCATTTTAATACCCAGAGACTTTATTTGGTAGCTACAGTCTGATTTTATTATTTATCATTTTAAAACCTAGAGTTAAGACAGTAATTTAAAAAATTCATTGTTGAAAATTGAACGGCTTTTCTTGAAAACATGATGCTAAGTGACAGAAGCCAGGCATAAAAGGTCCTATAGTATATGAGCCCATTTATATGAAATGTCCAGAATAGACAAATCCATAGAAATAGAAAGTAGATTACTTGTTGCCAGAGACTGGGGTAAAGGAAGACTAGAGGATGACTACTAATGTTTCTTTTTGAACTTATGAAAATGTCTGGAATTACATAGTGATGTTTGCATAACTTAGTGAATATGCTAGAAACCACTGAATTGTACATTTTAAATTGGTAAATTTTGAGGTATGTTAATTATGTATTAGTTTTAAAATTTCAACTTACAGAGGTGGGAAGAGAAGAGTAACTCTTTAAGAAAAACAAATACTGAAAGCTAACATGCTGGGGACATCAGGGTGCATTGTTTACCATGTTTGTGATACTCTTGTCTCCCCTTTCTTCTTGGAACAAATAGGAATATTCAGAAATGTCGATGACATAGGTGTGATGGGTTACTATGACTATAACAGTACTTTTTAGTTCTATAATTCATAAATATACCCATGAAAACATTTTTCATCTATGCCTTTAAGTATCAAAGAATAGTATCAGAAATATTATTCATTCTGTTAATCAGAATTTGTGAATTAAACTTGCTGATAATAACATGACTTTTTTTTTCAAGCTTCCAGATAAGACAATTGCTAGCCTTGTAAAATATTACTATTCCTGGAAAAAAACTCGATCCAGGACAAGCTTGATGGATCGCCAGGCTCGTAAACTAGCCAATAGACATAATCAGGGTGACAGGTAGGTTGGATGCCTTTATATAGTTACATTGTTAGGACACTTATTGAATTGTTTATACTTCCTAAGGCAGAAAAATTATCACAACACATTGTAAATGCTTCTTAACCTTTCATTCAAGATGTTTTGTCTCTGGCAGGAAGAGTCAAGTGATCAGAAATCTTAACAGTAAGGCCTTTTCTTTAACTGTTAATTGTAGCCAGCAGACACTACAACTGTGTTGTATGTGAGCTGTGTTTAACTCTACTTGCAAGTGCTTCCTTTTAGTACTGATATATTCAGTACATATATTTAGAATACATTAAGAAACACACTCTCTAGAACATGCTCTTTCCATAATTGCCTGAGCACAATTACCTGACTGAAGTCAGCATTATTGTAGCCGTATGTTTCTGGTGGTATAAAACCATTCTGCTTACTGGTGTTTATCTTTATCCTCCAACTGGAGAGATGAAATAATCAGTACTATATCAAATTAATATATGTGTTCTCTTTCCCAAATGGTATTCTTTCTAAATATCTATCCTATTGGGTCTCTTGTTTTTTAGGTATACATGTTTGCTAACATGATTCTATATACCCAAAAAGATAAGTGTTTCTAAACACTACAGCAGTCTAAATTATAGGAGGTAATCTTCCCAAGGACACTCTTATTTTTTTTTGAAAATGTCTAGTGAAATTATTAGCAAGGTATATTGCAATTTGATAAACCCCCGGAATAGAATAAAAAGGGAATTAAGTTTACTAATCTTTGTTTCTTCTCAGTGATGATGATGTGGAAGAAACACACCCAATGGATGGAAATGATAGTGATTACGATCCAAAAAAAGAAGCCAAGAAAGAGGTAATGGTGATCATTAGAGTGCTTGTAATTGTTCTACAAATCCATGCAAAGAAGAATGAACTATACTTCATGTTAAGAAAAACATTTTTATATCATAATGTAGGAAGTAGTAAATTTCGATATTAGAGGGTTTTGGAAAAATATCTAGAACTACCAGTTAGCCAGTAGTTTAAATAATTATTGGGTTATGTCATCCACTCAGAAGTATAAAAGCCCTGTCAAAATCGCTAGTCCTTAATCCATAGAAAAGAAATAAAACCACCCTCAGATGGTATAGTATGAGTATAATAGAGTATAAAATTAAGCTTTCTGGTTTTGTTACCCAATTTTTCTTAAAAACACTTGTTTTGGTCCATATTATAGCAAATTAGAAATTAGAAATTAGGTCTCCCTCAACTTACGATGAGGTTACATCCCAGTAAACTCATCATAAAGTGAAAATATTGTAAGTCAGAAATGTATTTAATATACCTAATCTAGCAAACATCATCACTTAGCCTAGCCTACCTTAAACATGCTCACAACATTCATTAGCCTATAGTTGGGTAAAATGATCTAACACAGAGCTTGCTTTAAAATAAAGTGTTGAGGGGCGCCTGGGTGGCTCAGTGGGTTAAAGCCTCTGCCTTCAGCTCAGGTCATGATCCCAGAGTCCTGGGATCGAGCCCTGCATCGGGCTCTCTGCTCAACAGGGAGCCTGCTTCCTCCTCCCTCTCTGCCTGCCTCTCTGCCTACTTGTGATCTCTGCCTGTCAAATAAATAAATAAAATCTTTAAAAAAAAAAAAAAGTGTTGACTATTTCATATAGTTGAATACTGTACTGAAAGTGAAACACAGAATGGTTGTAAATATACACCGTGGTTGTCAGTGTATCGGTTGTTTTCGTGTCCACTTGGCTGACTGGGAGCTGCAGCTCACTGCCACCGCCTAGCATTATGAAAGAGCATTTTACTGCATATTGCTAGCTTGGAATAAGAAGAAAATTCAGAGTACAGTTTCTGTTGAGTGCCTGTGACTTTCACACCATCATAAAGTTGAAAAATTGTAACCAGAACCATTATAAGTTGGGGGTGATCTGTAGTAGTGGTATACTGACAGCAGTGAAAATAGAAACAAAGGAAGAGATGGAAGAATCCCCAACTAGAAAAGCACTCCTGTTCCTCTAAATGATGATGATGATGATGATGATTTACAATCACTAGGAAAGGGGTGCCTGGGTGGCTCAGTGGGTTAAAGCCTCTGCCTTCTGCTCAGGTCATGATCCCAGGGTCCTAGGATCGAGCCCCACATCGGGCTCTCTGCTCCAAGGAGAGCCTGCTTCCTCCTCTCTCTCTGCCTGCCTCTCTGCCTACTTGTGATCTCTGTCTGTCAAATAAATAAATAAAATCTTTCAAAAAAAAAACCACTAGGAAAAGGCTAAATTGATATACTGACTCATTTATATAGGCAGGGATTTACATAATTGTGAAAAATAGATTAAATATTGAAGGGTAAAGTCTTGTGAGGTATAGACATCTGTGACATAGTGAAGATCAATATTGGGAGACAGAATGTACCTTCATCCTATTTAATGACCACCATTCCTCGATGCCATTGGCCCGTCCTGGTCCTTGTCATCATCTTAAACTCTTTTATTAAGTGACATTTTAAAGATCCTACTCTTATCTCAATTTGTTATTTTACTAATTTTTCTACTAATGCTAAATATTCCCAAATTACTTGATTCCTTCATTTTTTCCCAAGTCTGCCTTGTTTCTCTGAGCCATAGTCCTAGTGATCAACTACTTAAATTGCTGTCTTCCCGTATCTCTCTTATATCCCTAGTATTAAGTCCCCATTTCCCTATCCTCTGCTATACCTTCCCTAACCCTATGAACCCACAATGCTGGGTCTGTTGTTATTCTTGGTCTGAGAGGCACAGCAGGAGAAAAATGGCATAATCATGTAAATTGTTGCTACTTAGATAAAATGGCTTCAGATCTTAGTGCAGTCCTTACGTCTCTCAGTGTTTAACTTCGGAGCTTCAGTGTTTTCCCTTGGTAAAATGAAAATAATAGGATTATTTGGGAATCAAAGAGGTAATATATACAGAAGCACTTCTTAGAGTACCCAGTACATAATGAATCTTGAGTAAAAGGTACTATTGTTTTATTCATTATTTGAGCAGGTATTCTGAACTTGCATCCCTTTCTACACATCACCTACCATCTCTCCACTCTCCTGCAAAAACTTGCCTGATAATCTCACGGAGAAAATATCAAGCAGGAAGTCCCTTAAATTCCAGCCCTTCTCCCTGACCTCTGTGCTACTTTACTACCCTTTTCATCTGAGCATCTGTTTTTTTTTTTTTTTTTTTTTAAGATTTATTTATTTATTTATTTGTCAGAGAGAGAGAGAGGAGCGAGAGTGAGCACAAGCAGACAGAGTGGCAGGCAGAGGGAGAAGCAGGCTCCCCGCCGAGCAAGGAGCCTGATGCGGGACTCGATCCCAGGACGCTGGGATCATGACCTGAGCCGAAGGCAGCTGCTTAACCAACTGAGCCACCCAGGCGTCCCCATCTGAGCATCTTTTTGAAGTCGGAGACTGAGTTACATTTTTTTTTTTTTTTAAAGATTTTATTTATTTATTCATCAGAGAGAGTGAGCACAGGCAGACAGAGAGGCAGGCAGAGGCAGAGGAAGAAGCAGGCTCCCCGCTGAGCAAGGAGCCCGATGTGGGACTCGATCCCAGGACGCTGGGATCATGACCTGAGCCGAAGGCAGCCGCCCAACCAACTGAGCCACCCAGGCGTCCCCTGAGTTACATTTTATATCTTGTACATTGTACATCTCCCAGCACTTTACATAGTACTCCTTGTCCACCTTCTTACCGATATTTGATACGATCAGACTTTTAAAAATCTTACAGAGTTATTTTTTTAAAGATTTTATTTGACAGAGATCACAAGTAGGCAGAGAGGCAGGCAGAGAGGGAGAGGGGGAAGCAGGCTCCCTGCTGAGCAGAGAGCCCAATGTGGGGCTCAATCCTAGGACCCTGGGATCATGACCTGAGCCGAAGACAGAGGCTTTAACCTACTGAGCCACCCAGGTGCCCCTTACAGATCTTTTAATAGAAATGATACTCAGGGACATTTACTGAATAAAGTCTGCCTGAATGCCTGCCTCTCTCATAGTAACAAAGGTCCCTTCTCTTGTTTGATCCTATCTGTCCCTTCATGTCAGGACTATGACTTTTCCCATCCCTCTCTAATGCCATATTTTCAACCTTTTCATTGCAGCCCAAATTATGCTCACATCTTCTGTGTAAAAGCGTAACTATCTCTCTACCAGTCTAGAAAAAACTCTACTCCTTCCTACTACTTCACTTTTGACTTTGCTTCAGTCAGGCTTCTGTCTTTTCACTTCACTGAAACAGCTGAGAGATGTCAACCTAACTGCCACATCCAGTGATTCATTGTATTCTGCTCGAGCTTTCTGTATCATTTCAAGTTACTAACCCCTCCCTTTTCCCTGAAAATTTCTTTGACTTTTGTAACACGATTCTGTGATTCTTCCCCCCACCCTCGCCCAGTGGCCTATTTTATTTTTCAGATTTTATTTAAATTCTAGTTGTTAAAATATAGTACAGTATTGGCGGTTCTGTGATTCTTGCCTACTTTTTAATTTATAAAATTTTTTTATAGATTTTATTTACTTATTTGAGAGAGAGAAAAAAAAAGTAGTGTGAGGGGCAGGGGCAGAAGATTCCCCACTGAACTCCAGGGAGCCCGATATGGGATCTGGGGCTCAATCCAGGGCTCTAGAATCATGACCTGAGCTGAAGGCAGACACTTAACTGACTGAGCCACCCAGGTGCCCTTTGTCTGCCTTTTTAACTGTTATGTCTGAATCTTAATAACTTTTTTCTTTGTTATTATTTTATACTATACTATTCTATACTTTCTTAATTCTGTTCGTTTTATTGTTGTTTTTAATTTTTTCTCTCAAATAACTGTAAATTTTGTCCTTTATGTTTTATACAACTGCCTTACTTTTAGGTTCTCATCTCTTCTCTGAATTATTGGAATTTTCTGTCTTCCATCCTGGTCTCTACATTCTCCACACCACCCCCTTCCAGTCTGTTCTTTAACCCTGTTGCCAAAGCAGTCTTTCTAAAACCGAATTTACTGCTTGCAACCCTCCCATGGCTTTATCTGTAGGATTAGGATAAAACACAAAGCTCTCTAGTGAGGCATTCCCCACCCCACCCCACATATTTCAAATTACTAACAGTGCTTTAGAAAAGTCGTTTAGTTCCCTGGCTTTTGTCCTGTGGTTATGATGGTTCTTTTTTTCTGAGATTCTCTTTATTCACAAATCTGCCTAGGAAATTCCTCATAATTCTGTTAAGATGTAACTTCTTTATGAACTCTGTCCTATGCTTTATCTTGAATTGACACCACCTCCTTATTTTTCTTTAAATCTATTGAAATACTCGTTGGCGTTCCCTGTTTCACCTGTCTATCCCTTTGTGGTAAGCCTTTGATGAGCAAGAATCCTATCTACAGAGCCTGAAACATAGTAAGCATTCTGTCAGATTTATTATAATGAATGCGAATACACATTATAAACTTGTTGTTTATAGTACAAATGTAAGAGATTAGGAACTTGAGTTATCTAGAGAACTTACGTATGTGTAATACTGTTCTGTCCAACTATGCGAGATGATATATATGCATTTGGCCTTTTGTTTGACTGTGATCTCATACTATTAGCATAAGGAAAGTATAAGTTAAACAGTGTCAAAAGGAGGGTGACTGGGTAGCTTAGTATATTAAGTGTCTGCCTTCGGCTCAGGTCATGATCCCAGGGTCCTGGGATCCAGCCCCCATGGTGGCAGGCTCCCAGTTCTACGGGGAGTCTGCTTCTCCCTTTGCTCTTCCCTGCTGCTCGTGCTCTCTCTTTCATTCTCTCGAAGAAATAAATAAAATCTTGAAAAAAAATGTTAACAGGAATCCTCCAGAATGTGGTCCAGGGCAGGTTAGGGTTAGCAGCTTCATTCATTCCTCTGTTCTTTCACAAATCATGGGGACACAGGAAGGAGTGATACTATATTATTGCCTTTAACACAGATTTGCATACCTGCTTCTGCATGTTATTGACACATTATGCAGAATTTTAATAAACTTTTAAAAATTGTAAACTATATAGTATCATAGAGTGTGCAGAGTTTAAGGAAGAATAAAACAGCCAGCATCTCCTCACTGAGCTTAAGAAACAGAAGTCCTGTGTGTGTGTTTCCTTAATTGTACCCCTCTCCCTTCTCTCCAGAGAGAACCTCTATCCTGAAAAGGGAACCCTATCCTGAACTGTATCAGTTATTAACTTTTTTTTGTAGTTATATCACACACGTGTGTATCTCTGACCAACCGTAATTGAGTTTTGTCCATTTCAAACTTTATTTAAATGGAATCATATTATATATGTTTTTCAGCTACTCATATTTTGTTGTTGTTGTCTAGCATGTTTTTGTAATTCATTTTCATCGCTATACTACGGTGTTCCATTGTATGCGTATGCCACAACTTATTTGTTTCTTATCAAGGGACATCATTTCCAGTTTATTATTATCATACACAATACTGATGAGAATATATCCTGAATACACATACATAAGAATTCCTTTGGAATAGTGCTTCTCAGGTTTAGTAGGTTTAGTATTGCCCCCGTGATGGGGCATTTAGAATTATGGAGGGGTTTTTCATTATTATAGTGGCATGGTAGGAAAGGCATGCCAACTCTCCTCAAATGCACAGCACATTAGGGATTGTGCCACCAGTGACTTATTGAGTAAATACTACCCTTGGAGTGTTTGGAATGGAATTACTCTAGGGTATTAACCATGTTCGTATTTGCCGTTACCTAGTAAAGTTGACCCTTGAACAACACAGGTTTGAACTGCGTGTGTCTGCTTTCATACAGACGTTTTCAATATATACAATACCACAGATTTATTTTCTTTTCCTTAAGATTTTCTTCATAACATTTTCTTTTTTCTAGCTAAGTTTATTTTAAGAATATGGTATATAATATATACAACAAAAGATGTGTTGATCCATTGTGTTGTCAGTAAGCCTTCTGGTCAATAGTAGGCTATTAGTAATTAAGTTTTTGAGGAGTCACAGTTTATACAGAGTTTTGATTGCAGGGAAGGTCAGTGCCCCCATCCCCCACATTGTTCAAGGGTCAGTTGGGCCATGAGAGTACTTACAATCCACTTCCTTGCCAATACTTGACATAATCAGACTTTTAAAATGTTATAAATCTAGTGGTATGAAATGGTATCATTGTGTTCTCAATTTCATCAGATTACTAATGAGGCTGAATATTTTTCCATCTCTTTATTGTCTATTATTGTGTCTTTTTAAAGAAAAATCCTATTTTTGTTTGCTT
The DNA here is from genome assembly GCA_020311275.1 of Eira barbara. Lineage (NCBI taxonomy): Eukaryota > Metazoa > Chordata > Mammalia > Carnivora > Mustelidae > Eira > Eira barbara. Next base: position 3,290,162 of record JAHRIG010000412.1, read on the forward strand.
ATTTTTTACCTCCTTTCCTATGGGGTTGTTTTTGTCTTTTTCTTAAAGACAGAATGTATAAAAGTTCATTTTCTTACTGAGTTCCTTATGCATTCTGGATACTGATCCCTTAGTTAAATGTGTTGCATAGCTTTTTAGCAGTTTGTGGCTTTTTACTCTCTTTACATGCTTTTGATGAACAGCCGTTACATCAGAAGCATGTACAGATTCAATTTGTGTTCTTTTATATTTTCAAACTTAAGCTTTAAGTTTTGCTTTTTACATTTAAGTCCTTGATCTGTCAGTAGTTAAGGTTGGTTCATGTGAGGTAGAAATCCATTTTTACTTATGTTTCCTAATATGGAAGTGAGTTCCTCTCTTCTAGCTGGTCTGCAGTGACAGCTTTATCATATATGAGGTTTTTATATATGCATGACTATCTGTTCTGCTCCTCTTGTCATCCTATAAGATCTTAATTGCTGTAGCTTTATGGTAAGTCTTGATGGCTGTTAGGGTATAAGTCTCACTGCTTGGTGGTGTTTTTTAAGGAGTAAGTAGTTGGCTATTCTTGGACCTTTGCTCTTAAAGCTTATCCGTTCCTAGAAAAGCCTTAATAAATACTCCATTGACATATAGGGAGAAAAGAAACCTTTGTGTAATTTATTTGTAGATTGCATTTCTTATGAAGAGATTTATGTTTTCTGAAAATAATAGTTTTATTTCTTTTTAATTCTTACATGCCTTTTATTTCTTCCCTTACTGAACTAGATTCACCTTTATAATGTTGAAGAGAAGTTAGGATAACAAATATTTTTACCTTATTCCTAATTTTAGAATGGTTTTTATGTTTCAGTATTAACTAGAATATAATTGAAAGTTTTCAATGCACTTACATGACTGGTAGTTAATATGCTAGCTGCCAACTGGCATTCCTCTCTAACCTGGTGGTCTGTGAGTAATCTGGCTTCTTATCATGGGTTGGTTTTCTCCAAAGCATTCATTCCAAAAGCACTAAGTGGAAACTACCCAGCCTCTTCTGGCCTAGCCTTGGAAGTTATTCAACATCACTTCTGTTGCATTCTGTGGGTTACTGTGAGTTACTGAAGTCGATCCAGAATCAAGGGCGGGAAATATAGATCCCACTTCTCAATGGCTGGAATGTTGAGGATTTTGATAACATATTTTGAAACCTCAAGCCTAGAATACAAAATTTTCATAAATGTTCTTCCATGCGTGTTTGAGAAGAAAATAATACTTTTTTAGTTACAGGATTCTGTGTCTATTAATTGTGTCTAGTCAGTTCTGTGCTTGAAATCTGTGTTCTCTTACTGCTTGCCTTGCTGGTGTGGTTTTTGTTACCTGCTTATCTGATCATTAATTGAGAGGTGACACTCTTTATATTTCAAAGCTGTTGTTATTAGATGCATAGAATAGAAGTCTAGAGTTGTTTTATTTTGCTACTGAATTGAACTTTTTATCAGTATGTGTGTCTAGAAGAATCCATTTCAAGCCCAGGTCTCAAAAATTTTTATGTATTTTGTAATGTCTTCTGTCTGATATAACTCTGCCATCTTTCTTTCATTTATTATTTGCCTGGTTTATCTTAATTATTTTCTTTCAATATTTCTATGTCCTCCCAATTTAAGTGTGTCTCTTTCTGAGGAAAATACTGGTAGGATTTTATAATCTATCTGGAGAGTCTAGTCCCTGTGTATCAGTCATGATCACTGATCTGTTTATATTTTTGTTCTTTCTCATTTTTACCTTTTATTTGGCTTGCTTTTTCTAGTTTTCCCCTCATTCAAGGCTTGCTCTTTTCTTTTTTTTTTTTCCTCGCATTAAGACTCAGTCATCTCCGGTTCCACTTTTTTATTCTCTGCTAGTTGGGGTTGTTATAGAAATATATTTCTATTATTGTATACCCTGGAAATTTTTCCTGCGTATTTAACTTAAAGTCTAATATTGGTTTTTTTTTTTAATGACTTCATGATTAATATTGGCCCTTAAAATGCTTTGACTTCAGCCACTGCCCTCCTGATATGTATACAGTTTTTTCCTATTTTAGTTACACCTTATTTTTTAAAATCTCTCAAATATAGTCAATGTTTATTTGTATTTACATACATGTTTAAAATTTACTCATTATTCTTTCTTGAATATTAGACCTTTCTTCAAAGATCATTTCCCTTTTCCTGAAATATATCTTATACAGGTTAATTTAGTGAGAGTCTGTTACTTACAAATAGTTTTGGTGTCTATTTCATTTGAAGATAATATTCTACTACTTCTGATAATGGTCATTCCTGCAGAAAATGGTCTAATTATCATTACTTTGGAGGTAATTTGTGTTTTTCTCTTTCTCTGCTTTTATGGTCTCTTCTTTGTCTTTAGTGGTGTTTCACCTTAAAATATCTGACTGGGTTTTTTGTTTTGTTTGTTCTGTTTTTGTTTTTGTTTTTTTTTTGTAAATTTGTTTTGGATTCATCGTAATTCTTGAGTCCTATGTCTTAAGTTCTATAAAATTCTCATTTGTTGCCTCTTTGAATATTGTCTTCCTCATTCTCTCTGTTCTTTCTTTTGGGAATCCTTTTAGAAATCTAATGAAGCTTCACATGTCTCTTAACCACTCATTTTCCATCGTTTTTGTCTTTCCATATTTTTGCCCTGCATTGTGGTGATTTTTATCATATGTACATTCTAAGTCACTATTGTTCTTTCGAGTTCTGTCTAATCTGCTAAATAATCCATTCACTGAGTTTCTAATCTTACTTATAATATTTTTTAATTTCTAGATGTTCGGTTCTTTTGCATATCTGCTTAGTCAGTTTTGATAGACTACTAAAAGAATATTCCATATATTCAATTTATCTCTTTATGCACATGTAACACATTTATTGTAGTTCCTTTATCCAGTAACTCTAATATCTGCAGTCATTGCAGATTTAATTCTATAGTTTGATTCTGCCATCTCTCACTCATGGGGCTTGTTTAGCAGTTTGTGGTTGGGAAATCATTTTCTTTGGAACATACTTGTGGAAAATTTTTGAGACGGGGTTTAAAATGGATTCTTCTAGAGACATTTTGCATTTGCTTTTGCTAAATGTCCGAAGATCTTACTAACCTGATACACTTTAAATTTCTGATTTGGGATTTTTCAGGCCAGACAATTCATATAAATTTAGTCCCCAAACCAGCTTTAGTGTAGGCCTGTGATTAGGGATTCTCAGGGACAACTTTTTGTGTATCTTTACTTTTCATTCAGCTAAGGATGAGGTAGGCATGTTTTTCTTTGATCATCCTCTTCCTCAACAAGACAGGAGTGTTTTTTTTTCTACTTCACACAATGATGGGTTTCCCTGGCAGGGGTCTGGCTTTATCTCCTGTGACTTAAACCTATTGTCCATTGAAGCCTGGGCCTTAGGCATATGCCAGCTCCTTCATACTCACTTATACTCTTAGATTGTGGCTTTCTCATTATTTCTGGTCTCTGAGGAATTTTCTCACTTCCTTGCCACCTCAGAATTAAATTTTTAAAGATATTTAAAAAAAATACTTGGTCCAGCAATTTTAGAAGTACTGCACTGGGAGGAATTTCCTTGAACATCAAATTTGCCATGTGTTGCTTTGAGTTAGTTGTTAAGCAGTGAAGTGGATTATGTTTCATTATACAGTTGTTTTTATGACTTTTACTTAGAGTTCCTTTTCTAAAGAATTGGAACATTAATCAGTTGAAATTAGGTTGGCCTTCATCCTAATGGGCACTGTTTCAAATGGATTCCTGTCTCAGAAGCACAGAATAACATCGTATTTTTATATCACAGTTTAAGAATATTACAAGTAATAATGAAATCCTACTTAAGAGTTCACGGTCCTTATTATTCTAACTGTCCTAACTTCTTTCAAAATACAAATTCACATTCCATTTTATTCACAGATAAATAGATTTAGAATTTAGAAATGTCAAGATTAAGATAATTCTGTGTTCTTTTTAATCTTCAAGGCATAGTTCTCTTTCAACAACTCTGAAGTGAGACTGAAGTGTTATCTTCCACTTGTCATAATTCTAATTGGCCCCTTTTTAATTTTCCTAAAAAACTTTGCGCTTCATAAGTTAACAGCTTTTCTGTTTTATAAGCCCTTTATTGCTGAGGGAAAATATATTCTATCTTGAAGCAAACAAGAATAGTAGAGTCTAATTTTTTCATTTGTTTATAGTCCTCTGGGCTAGAAACCAAACATTTTATTGAGTGGATATATCAAGGATACATTATGTTGTCTATCCCCCAGTAGTGAGTGCTGTGTGTGTTTCTGTGTGTGTGTACTTGTGCATAATGTAATTGGTTAGAAGTATATTTTAGGTGTACTTAGTGTAGCAGATATTTCCAGTAATAGGCTTTCTTTGGTTTATATATAATGACCTATTATTCTGTCTTTATTCTTCTAGGGTAATACTGAGCAACCTGTCCAAACCAGCAAGATTGGACTTGGAAGGAGAGAGTATCAGAGTTTACAACACCGCCATCATTCTCAGCGTTCTAAGTGCCGTCCCCCTAAGGGCATGTATTTAACCCAGGAAGATGTGGTAGCTGTTTCCTGTAGTCCCAATGCAGCCAACACCATCCTGCGGCAACTGGACATGGAGCTGATCTCTTTAAAGCGTCAGGTAGTCTATAAAAATCACATTTTTTTTTAAATCACATTTTTAATAATTCTGTCTATTCTGTTCATCCCATTTTTAAAACCTCAGTAAACTAAGTTTTCTACGGATTTTCTCAGCTACCCACTTACATAAGCTCCACTCTTTAAAATTTACTTGGTTTCCAAATTCAAAGATGCCTCTGTCTATTCTAAATTTGAATCCCAGCATTGCTACTGGGTAAGCTCTGTGATATTGGGAAATAATAGAATTTCTCTGAGCTTCAGTTTTATATCTATGAAATTAAGGATAAAATATTCATACTTCTCTTGCAGGTTGTTAGGAGTTGGTTGAGATGTTACTGGCAGATTGTTGAGCTGGGTCTGGCACATTTTGAATGCTCAGTGAATGATGGCTGCTCTCTTCATCCTCCTCATTATCACCAATAGTAGCTGCCGTGGTATTATAAATATATCATCATCATAATCAGGTTAATCATGGTTAAGAGTTAAGATCTAGGGTCAGTGAATATAAATTTTAACCTTAGCTACATTGTCTAGTTCCTTGGGGGAGCTGGTTAACTCTTCTTCTTCTTTTTTTTTTTTTAATTTTTGTTTATTTAAAAATTTTTTTTTAGTGTCTGGTTAATTCTTCTTAACTCAACTTCCTCATCTTGAAATGTAGATAATATTATGATGCTTGGGAGAAATTAAACAGGATAATATATAAAAAGTGCTTACCACAGTGCATAGCACATAGTAAGTACTCAGCTAATGGTTGCTCTTTGGTCGCTGGCCTTTTTACTCATTTTTTCCCCTCTCATTTTCAGAAACAGATAGGTTTCTGTTGTTTTCCCTATCCCTTTTTGACCTAGTAACTCTTCTAAGTCTGTGCTTTCTTGGTCTGTATCAAGTAGTCTTACACTATATGCCAGTGACTTCTGAATCTACTTCTCAGGCCGTGACTTTTCTCCCAAGTTCTGCATTGCTGTATCTCTAGCTACCTGCTAGGCATCTCATCTTACCCCTAAAAGATGGTTTTTCTCTGTTCCCTGTCTGTTGAAACATGAGAATCCGCTTTGATTTATCCCTTATCACATCCCCCAACACACAAATGCAAGTAGTAAACTAGTTATGTAAGTTTACCTGAGAAATTTAAATTAGTCCCCTTATTTTTAATCCCATCCCTACTACCTTTGTTCAGGTCTTTATAACCTCTTATCTGACAACTGTCTTGTGGCTTCTCCTTGCTGTTCACTTTCGCTATAGCTCCATGCTACACGTTGTTATCTGTGTTATCTTCTTAAAATACTGGTATGATCAAAATCATTCATTTTGAAGCTCTTCATTATTTTCTACTTGCCTTTAGCAGGTTACAACAGAGATAGATAGGTTTGATCAAAAGGTCTTGTTAAATTTAAAATTTGTTGTGAGTTAAGAAACCACTGAAGGATTTTAGAGAGAGGTGTAACATCGTCTTATTTATATTTTCAACTGCATCCCTTTGCATTTTTTATTTTAGTAGTTGCTGTAGGGATTACAGTATGCATCTTCAGCCTACCATATTATCCTTGCTTAGGTAGTACAATGTTATCCTTCGAGTTAATATTGTACTACTTTATATAAAATGTAAGAATCCTGCAATAGTATAGTATGGGATCAAGATAGTTTTTCTGTATCCCAAACATTCATATTTCTCTATTTCTTGACCCTGGTTATTCACCCAAACAGCTCTTAGATTTCTCTTTTCTTATCCAACAAACTTCTTGAATAAATACCTACCACTTTAGCTTCCTCTCCTTTCTTACCATCACATATTCTCTGACCCTTCTGGTGTAATTTCTGCCCTATACACCATCCCAGTTCTACCACTGGAAAAAGCTATCTTAAGTTTATTTATTAGGGGCGCCTGGGTGGCTCAGTGGGTTAAGCCTCTGCCTTCGGCTCGGGTCATGATCTCAGGGTCCTGGGATCAAGCCCCGCATCGGGCTCTCTGCTCGGCAGAGAGCCTGCTTCCCTCTCTCTCTGCCTGCCTCTCTGCCTACTTGTGATCTCTGTCTGTCAAATTAAAAAAAAAAAAATTAAGTTTATTTATTAACCAATTGCCAGGTTTCGTGTCCTCTTCTTAGTTCTTATTTCTCTTGAATCTGTCACTGCTCATTAATATCTGACACTGACTACCACTTCTTCCTTCTTGGAATTCCTTTCCTTTGGCTTTTATGACATCAGGCTCCCTAATGTATGTAGTAGGTCTTTTTTTTTTTTTTTTAAAGATTTTATTTATTTATTTGACAGACAGATCCAAGTAGGCAGAGAGGCAGGCAGAGAGAGAGAGAGAGGGAAGCAGGCTCCCTGCTGAGCAGAGAGCCTGATGCGGGGCTTGATCCCAGGACCCTGAGATCATGACCCGAGCCGAAGGCAGTGGCTTAACCCACTGAGCCACCCAGGCACCCCTGTAGTAGGTCTTTGACTGAATGCTAGGCCTTTAGTTGAACAATGAATATGTGCACAATTCCCATCTTCCAAACCTGGGTTGAAGCTGGGTTAGGGGTGGCTGCAACTTTCCAGAAGATGTGGCTGTAACTTTCCAGAAGATGTGGCAGCTCTTGCCTGATCTGCTTCCGAGCTTCTTTTCTCCTGACTTTGCGTCATGCTCTGAGGTTCTGTCGCCACTGCCCTCACCACTGCAGCCGTGATCTTCCTCATGGCCACCCAGAAAATTGGAATGGGATTAACAGGATATAGAATATTTTTCCTTTGGAATGATTCTCTTATTTGACAAAGCACTATTGGCTGTTGGTAATGTTTTCTTTGTAGCTGGCTTGGCTTTTGTAATTGGTTTACAAAGAGCATTCAGATTCTTCTAGAAACCTAAAATGAAAGCTATAGGGTTTTTCATGGGTGGCATATTTGTAATTCTTATTGATTGGCCTTTGATAGGCATGATCTTTGAAATTTATGGATTCTTTCTCATGTTCAAGGACTTCTTTACTATGGTCGTTGGCTTTATAGGAAGAGTGACAGTCTTTGAGTTCATCTTGAATCTATCTGGAATTTTTAGATAAAAGTTGGAGAGAGCAACAATATGGCAGAAAGACAAGTGATTGGAGACTCATTTAAAATATTGTATTATTTATAAAGCCCTTTGAAGAATATTCAGCACAAAATTAAATTACATGAAATAGCTTATAAGCTTCTTTACAGAAGTTTAAAACATAGAGCCTACCAGGTACCAATAGCAGTTAACCAGCAGTGAGAACCAAGTCTTCTAAGAAGTCAGTGAGCAGACTGAAGGAGGGTAATCTGTGTTATAATACATACTGAAACTCTTGAAGTCAATTTTTAATTGTTTTTCTGCAGTGTATAAAATACAGCCAGCCTTGGAGAACTGTAGTGTCTATTTCTTTTCTTTTTCTTTTGAAGATGCAGGAACATCCATAGGCATTTGCTTTTTAGAAATGTCCACTGAAATTGCAAAAATATTTTCAGTTGCACTGTCTCAGAAAGTAATACATGAGTTAGATTGCATGCCATTTTTGTGTATTAAAACCAAGGAAAACCCAGTTTGATGAATGACTATTTTTTGTAAACATAGGGTTAAAATTTTTTAAATTGTTCAAAATTTTTTAAAATAGGGAGTAAAATGCACTCAGTTGCCTGTATCCTACTCTATCCTTAACCCTACTACTTCACTTATAGCATATTTTTATTATAATGGATCTTTTTTAAGATTTTATTTATTTATTTGTCAGAGAGAGAGAGAGTGAGCACAGGCAGACAGAGTGGCAGAGGGAGAAGCAGGCTCCCTGCGGAGCAAGGAGCCCGATGTGGGACTCGATCCCAGGGCGCTGGGATCATGACCCAAGCCGAAGGCAGCCGCTTAACCAACTGAGCCACCCAGGCGTCCCTATAATGGATCTTTTTTAAAACCTTAAACTCCTTTCTTGGTTAGTCATTTGATGTGTGACATAGTAAAGGTTTGCACTTTTAGGTTTACAAATTCTACTATTTTTATATCTCAGACACACCTCATATGAAGACAGTGTCCAAACTGACTCCTCTGACACCAGCCCTAGTTAACTGTTCCTCCTCTGCATTCTCTGTCACGGTGATTAGCACCACATACACTCAGTTACTCAAGCCCATGGCCAGAGTTATCCTTGATTCTTCCTTCTCCCAAATTCTCCTTATCAAGTGTTTACAAACACATCTTAGTTTTTGTTTCCAGGTTGTTTCTTTTATCCATCTGTGTGCCACCCCCATGATTACTTCATTCCTGCTGTTTCATTTAAGTCCCCAGTGTTTCTCATCTGGACTGTTAAATTAATTTTTGTCTTCTTCATTCCATTCCATTCTCCAAATTATTACTGGACTTACCATTCTAAAAGGCAGTTATGGTTACCTTGCTCCGTTGCTTAAAAATTCTTTAGGTCGAGGCACCTGGGTGGTTCAGTTAAGTGTTTCCGTTCTGATCATGATCTCAGGGTTGTGAGATTGAGGCCAACATGAGCTCCACGCTCAGCACTGAATCTGCTTGTCCCTCTCCCTCAGCTCTTCCCCGCATGCGTGCACATGCTCTCTCAAATAAATAAATAAATAAACAAACAAACAAATAAATAAAATCTTTTCTTCAGTCTTTAGGCAGAATTCAAATTGTCTGTTTTGTCCCAGCATAACTGCTTTCCTGTCTTCCTACATGCTGTTCTGCCTGAAAGGCATTTCCTGCCAAACCTTGCCTACCTGCTTAATTCTTTTTAACCCTTTGAAACTAAATTTGGGTGTCATCTCCTTTGGAAAACTTACCCTATTTTCCCTATTACCCATGTGTGTTAACATGAATACAAAATAATTGCTCTCTTTTCTCTCTTCCTCCAAGTCTACATTAGGTGTTTTAGCTTTTTTTACATTTTTATATTTATATATAATATTTATATTTATATATTTATATAAATATATATATTTATACTTTTATATTTATCTCCCCACTAATCTGTGAAATCCTTAAGGAATTTATATTTTTACCTTTTATCTTTGTGTGTATAACATGGTTGGCCAACTAACTACATTTGAATCAACCTAGATTTTTACATTTTAGCTGTGTTAAGATCTCTGAGAAAAAAAATTCACAAGTCACTTTATAAATATTTGATTGTCTATACTGGAGGGGAAAAAAAAAGCAAACCAAGAAAAACATGTAAACAAATGAAGAAACAAAAATCTTAATCCTTAATATTCTAGGTAAAGATTAATAATATTTCTAGTAGAATGATAGTTAAACACTTGGCATGGTTCACATTCAGGTTATGCTGCATCTGTCTATAGTGTAGGGAAAGTTTCTTGACTTCTCTGTGCCCTGCCTTCCTTATCTGTAAAATGGGTACAGTAAAAGTAGAGTCAGTTCTGCTATAATGCTTATTTTGAAAACATGAATTTGTTCCAACACAATTAATATACTAGGGAATAATTTGAGTATAATGTGAATTTTGCATTTGCTTATATTTTATTTTTATCAGTGGAAAACTGACCTAGCTGAGTATATATCCAAACACTTCAGATGTGTACCAGTTTTCTCAATTCACTATATGTTATTAACCACACACATCTATAGCTGGCGTTAAAATTTTTCATTTGATTTCAAATAACCCTTCTCCTACCATTTCCCAGTAACTCACATGGTGCAACTATTTGACACTTCTATAAGCAACCTGAGGTCTTTTCCAAGGTAAAGTGCCATCTTTATTGTAGCCTTTATAAATTTCTTTATTATTTAGAATGCATAAATCTGCTATCATTTTTATGAGGTTCCTGTCTTTTTTTTATTTGTCACTGATGAAGTTTCTCAGTGTTGGGTCCCAGGCTCTGTTTCCCCATAAGTCCTGTGTTTTTTATTGTGCAATTTTGCCTAGTAGGGTGATTTTTGAGAAGGCCTATGTCAGGTTATAGCAGAACTGATTATACTTACTTAACAAAGTAGTAGTGAGAATTAAGTGATTTATTACATGTGAGGCACCAACAATGATGCTTAACCTAATAAACACCTAATGTTATCCACTCGCATCATTATTATTCTTATTGGGATAATTGTTATTTTTATCAAAACATTATAGTAATGAGCAATATTGATGGAATTTAATTCCTCTGTATACCATTTGTCTTATAACAGACATTGTTAAAAAATACTCAGATACTATAATTTGTAGACTGTTTATTGTCCTACTAGAGATATATTAGGTATACATATATAATTAGTTAATATATATAGTTTTTTGATGTGGATATTAGTTGCGTGGCCCCAAGTGTGGTAAAATGTAATTGTCTGTCCTCCTGAAATAAAATTTAAGATGGATTTGGTATATATCCTTTTCACTTACTGAGTACTCATATGTTTACCTAAGAATGAGATCTGATTCATATTTTGGGTTATTCTTTTGAAGGTTCAGAATGCCAAACAAGTAAACAGTGCACTTAAACAGAAAATGGAAGGTGGAATTGAAGAATTCAAACCTCCTGAGGTATGTTATTGAAGAGTATGTGACTAAGTATGGTGAAACCTTATTCTTTGAATTATATCCAGTATTTACTATTTTTGTCACATGTGTTGCTAATACTTTGAAGATATCATAGCGTGGGTAATTTGTCATGTCTCTATTTTGTTATTTAGATAGTCTTTTGAGACTTGGCTAATGATTTAAGTGAAGTCATTTCTTTCCTGCTGTTAGCAATACATATCAAGCAAAATAAATAGGGAAAAACAGCTATACAGGTAGGCCCAGTGCACATGAAAATGGAAGGTAATTGATGAGCAAACCAGTACATTTCTGGGTCTGCAGCAGTGTTTGCTCAAAGCCTTTTCCTACCTATGTGAATTTGTAACACAGCAAGAAAAAGAACATAAGAAAAGGAGTTTGTTTAGCAATTTGAACAATTTTTAAATTTTAAGGTATTTGTCTTTTGACTCACATTTTTAATGAGGATTTTAGTATGTGGACTTAATTAACATTCTTGTACTCCTGTCCCTGAAAATTTGAAATCTAAAAACGAGATATAGATTAACCATTTTCTCACTTTTTCCCTCTGTTTCCTCTGAAACCTAATATATATTTGATATTTGTGATAATTATAGGAGTACTTAAATGCCTGTAATTCCAATCAAGTCTTTTCACAGAAGCTCCTATTGTAAATCTTTTCTCTTGTTTCTTTTTTTAAAGACTTGTATGCTGTGCTTCATATCCTGGACTTGCCTTTTTTATGTATTTAATAATCAAATAATCCTTATTTGGTCCTAATGGGATGTCCCCCCCAATCACAAGTTGCTTGAAATATCTACAAATGAAATATGCGTGAGGGGCTTGGGGGGAAGGCAGCAAGGTTGCAGGGAGGGCTTCAGAACGAATGCACCAGATGTTGTCTCACTCATTAGAATCTTTCAGAAAGGGAGAATCCTTAGGAATAAAGTTGTTCTTGGGTTTTTTTTTTTTTTTTTTTTTTGTTTTGAATGGTTTCTTTCAAGAAGGTTAGATAACGAGAAAGAATGAAATATACATAGACTAATATACCATCTCATTCCAAACCCACAAGTAAACTGACAAACATTCAAGTGACATTTTTATTTATTGAACGATAGTAATACAAAGAATACTACTTTATATTATTGTAACAAAAATTATTTTAAATTTTATATTAAAATTATTTAACTTCATATCTATGCATTAAGATGCATAAAATCCAAAAGCTTTAAATGCCTGTAATTTTGTAACTTAAAAAATTAAATTAAAAAATTATATTAGAGATTAAAAATAGGGGAATACCATAAAGAACTTTATGTCAATAAATTCAAAAATTTAAACAAAACTTAGAAATTTGTAGGAAAATGTATCTTCCCAAAATTGTCTTAAGAAGGAAAGCCTGATAAATTTATAGTCATTAAATAAAATGAAGGAACAGTTAACATTTTTTTCATAAGAAAAAACTAGGCCCAGACAGTTTTACCAAAAAAGTCTACCAAATTTTCAAGGAAGCAATGATTCTAACCTCAAATTTTCCAAAAAAAAACGGAAGCTTTACTCATTAACATTACATAAAAGTAAGACATAAAAGTGCAATAACATAACTGTATGGTATCTCATTTGATGCTCACATATATTCCAAGAAGTAGATGAAGCAAATACTATTTTACATGACAAATCTATCTGGGCCTCAGAGAGGTTAACTGGCTTGATCAACATCAAATCTAGTAAATAGTGAGATTTTTTTTTTTTAAGTTTTTTTTTTTTTTATTTGACAGAGAGATCACAAGTAGGCAGAGAGGCAGGTAGAGAGGAGGAAGCAGGCTCTCTGCTGAGCAGAGAGCCCGATGTGGGGCTCGATCCCAGGACCCTGAGATCATGACCTGAGCCGAAGGCAGAGGCTTAACCCACTGAGCCACCCAGGCGCCCCAATAGTGAGATTTTGACTAGATTTCACAGTTTTAGAATCCAGATGGAGTCCAAGATTCATATCCTGCTCACTCTTAATTTTGTAAGTTTTCATTTAATAGCAAAATTGTGTATTATTTCTCACATTTAAATGCGGTTTGGGGTTAGAGTTATCAGACATATATTACATCTTTTGAGTTTTTCTAAAAATAATGATCCAAATGAAACAACCAGAATCTTAACACTCTACCATCCATAGGCTGAAGTGTGAATATTAGTTTGAGGTTGATTTATTGAACTCATATGACTCGAAAAATATATGTAGGTTTATTATCTAGAAAACAGGATATATTTATATTTATCATGTCATATCTGTTGCTTTGCAGGGAAAAATAACCTGAATAGATCTATTTCAAAATACTAAATTAACAATCTTAGTAAAGACCTTGAAAAATCATGTAATTGATCACCTTTTCTTTAGGTTAGATAGAATTTCTACCTAATATGTAATAAAAGAAATTTCATTAACCATTAGAACAGTAGGCTACTAAGTGATGTAACTCAACTGAAAGTAAACAGGTACTAAGATGCTTTACTTACTCTTTTGGTTGTATTTGTTCTTTTCACTTAGGAAAAAAATTGGTGAAGAAAGTTTATTCACTCCCATAAGTATCGTTCACTTATTTCATGTAAGGCACTGTTTTAGGCACTATGGGAAATTTGGATAGATTTTTCCATCTGCCTTAAAAAAAACTGTCTAGATGTTATAAGACAAACTGATTAAAGTTGTGTGATAGATTTATAAGTAAAAAGCTACAGGAAAACAAGTGGTAATTACTCATTCTTGTTAGGATAATCAGGGAAGACTTCCTAACGGGGGATGTTTCAGCTGAGGTTTGAAGGATGAGTAGGAGTTTTGTACATACAAAAAGGGGAACAAAGGAAATAATATGAACAATGGTTTGGTATTGAACAATACATTCAAAATACATATAAATTCTGTGAAGGAGAAAATCAATCAAGGGGCATTCTCTGAGCACTTACATGCGCATTGTGGTGCTGATTACCACTGAGAATTTAGTGGAGGTGTAAAACAGTTTTCTTTCAAGAAGAGTATTGTCTACTTAGGAAGGCAAAGTTGGACGCTGAGGAGGAGTGAACTTGGTAAATGAGAGATGTTAACAGGATTGAGTTCAACAGGGACTTATGATAGAAATCAGTGGGCAAGGGCTAAAGTGTGAAAGTCTGAAAGCTAGGAAGAGAAGTTTTCCTTTTAAATTAGTTCAAATGCGAAGACCCTGTAGTTTCTTCCAGATAGGAAGGATATAATGGGAATTTTTAATTTTAGGAAGGTTATCCTGGCAGTATTATACAGGCTAAGTTGGAAACTTTATAGCTGCTAAAATACTAAGGATGTGAGTGATAAAGTAAATGGTAAAAGGCATTTTGGGTACAGTCAGGTGTTAGTTGTAGGAGTGGACAGCAAGTGATAAATCCAAAGAACATTGCAAAATAGAAAATAATATATCTATTTGAAAGTATGTAAGAGTGTTGTGGGGAGTGGTGGCCTGTGGGGTTATGCTTTGATTTGTTTTGGTTGGAGGTAGGAAGGAGACGAGGGACAAGGAGATTAATGAAACCAGGAAGGAAGAAACTAAAAAAGGAATGCTTTTTGGAGCTAGAAATTTCCCTATCTTTTGATGTTTTCATGCATAGGTAGGTGACATCCTTTCATTAAGGATGTTGGATGGAAGGTTTAACTTGGTGTCCTTTTCTAATTCTTTCAACTCAAAGATAGTGTGAATCTACTGCTGACAAAAATGGGAAAGATGAGAGGACTAATTTAGTAGGGAAAGGATGAAGTGAAGATGCCGAATTCACGAGGATGTCATTGATTGTTCTAAAAGGCTCTTTGGGGCCTTTCATATTATTTTATAACTGTGATTGTTCTAAAAGGCTCTTTGGGGCCTTTCATATTATTAGTTTTATAACTGTTATATATTGGATCATTTTAGTTTAGATTAGTATTTCATTATGATAAAAAGAACAGTATTTCCATCTGGGGTTTGCTGTAGAAAAATGTTCTCAGTCATACTACCTAGCTAACCATAACAACTACACAATTCTAAATTCCGAGATACATCCTAGTTGTCCTTTTTGTAAGTTAGACAAATCTCTACGAAAGTTTCTTGAGTTTAAAAGAGAATAGAAAAATCAGTAACTTGAAGGAATCTTACGTATTTAAAAAATTTTGACCCTATTTCACTTTCAGTCTTCCCTTTCTTCCACTGCTTCTGTTTTGTCATACGGACTCTAATTCAGTGCAGTTTCAACACTCCTCCCTGCATTTTTCCACTGAAGTTGCTGCTTAAAGGCTAACAGTGCTGCTAATGATCAAATTCCACAGCTCTAACTCATATTTCTTGCCTTTTTCTCAGCCTTGACATAGAGGACAACCTCTCTTTCTACCTTTAATTTTTGAGAGGGGATGTCCTTTGTAACTATTATGTTCCCTTTTCAGCTGTAGTTTTCCTTTCTATATGTAAATGTAAGCATTCTCCAAGTTTTTATCCTCAAAATTCACTTCTCTTCTCTTTGGAAACATACAAGCTCATCACTTCACTATACTAAAATTGTATCATATGTACATTTAAATGGCACAAACGCAACCGCAGATATTCAGCCAAGTATAAAGGAGTTATGTTTAGTAATAGCAAGTAGATTAGAGCTGACAATCCTGCCTCAACTCCCATTTATCAAATATTTCCTTTCAGAGCAAAGTGATAGAGGCCAGAACTGTGAATCCACTATTTCTTTAGAAGGCTTTAGCTTCCACAGGCCTCTGTGCGAGCAGTCTCCTTGACTTGAAATTCTAGTATTTAAATATGTATTTGTTTTTCATTCAGTACTACCCTAAATTTCAACCAAAGCTTCATCTGGGATTAACTGAAAGACTTGGTCCATTTCAGTGCTGGAGGGATATCTGGCGTGTGAACTGACTGAGCAATCGTGTGCCTGTGTCCATGACCACCTTTGTAAGAATATTGCAGTAGTAATTTGGAATTTAAAACAATTTTTTTTTAAATTCATAGGCAGATTTTAGAACTTTATATGTAAGATATGACTCCATTGTTTTCCCTCATAAACATTTCCAAACCCTCAAAAGCTGTGTTTGCATAGATGAATCTATTTTAGCCTCATTTGGATCCTGAGCTCCACCTGAATGACCTCATTGTCAGTGAATCCCAGGTTACCATCATCATCTCAGTCTTGCCTTCCTGCACCTCCCCAATCAGCATTTCATAACGTCTTGGGTCCTTAACAGCACCACTCTTCTCCCAGCTCTCCAGGCTTAAAGTCTTATTCTGATCAGAACCCTACTCTTCTCCCTCTGATCCCTCCCCCCAAAAATCTATTGCTTATTAAATTTAGCGTGAACTCATTGACCTTGATATTTACTGCCCTTCCAAAAGTGGTCCTTACATACTTAACTAAACTATCACCAACTTTCTAGACATTATTTATCACTTCTTCCTAATTGTTGATCCTGTTGTTGCCTGTACATGGTGTGTCTTCTCCTGGTCTTTGCATTTCAGAAACTTATCATGTTCTTTAACCCACCTCAGTGTCTATCTCTTCCAGCTGGCCCTCTTCCCTGGTCTAGTCATTGTAACTTTTCCTCTCATCTTTGAATCCGCAGTATACTCTGAACTTTTAATTTTATTAATAGCTATTTGCGTTTATCCTGTCTCTTAATTTGCTTATAAGCCGAAGTAAGTTTTCATAGTGCATGTTACTTTTATTTTTTTTAAAGATTTTATTTGTTTTACAGAGATCACAAGTAGGCAGAGAGGCAGGCAGAGAGAAGGGGAAGCAGGCTCCCTGCTGAGCTGAGAGCCCGATGTGGGGCTTGATCCCAGGACCCCAAGACCACAACCCAAGCCGAAGGCAGAGGCTTAACCCAATGAGCCACCCAGGCACCCCTAACTGCTTCTTTATAGCCTGTAGCCCCCTCTTTTTCTTTACTTTTTTAATGTTCATTTGCATTTTGCTTCATTGCTGTTATTCTCAAGTTGAGTTTTATCCACTGTCTGCCTGGCCTTGCCTTGCTCTCTTAATCTCATCATCTGGTATTCAGTGCTTTCTGCTTTAGGTTTTTTCCTCATTTATCCCGTCTTTTTAAAAACTTTTTCCTTTCTTCTCTAATAATTTTTTTCTAATTTTGAATTTTTGTTTTATTCTTTCTTCTGAATACTTACTTTCTATACCTCTTCCCTCTGGTGAGAAAGTAGATGTTCCTAGAACCTCTGTGTACTGTAGAATCTTTTATTACTAAGACCATAAGTGAGATAAGACCTAAACACTTGTTTTCAAAGGAAGTCTTTCTTTCTGTTTTGCCCAGCCTATCTGTGTATTACACCAGGCAAATTTATCTGGGCACTTTCTTCTGTAAACCTCTAGGCTGGTAAACTTACTTCTGTCCCTCCTTCTACTGCCAATGGTCCTTGCACTAATCAGTGGGTATACACTAATGAAATTTGATTTGGTGTTTAATATTATAGTTTTACCATAGTGAAAGTCTTAAACTTAGGATTTTTTTAAACAAAAATATTGGGAGAAATGTGGGTAGACCTTAGGGAGAAAAATCTATTCTTATAGTGGGTCACTTTCTGCTTCAGAAATTTAGAGAAATATTTTAGGAATCAGGACTGAGCTACAGTTCTATATTAATTTATAACACTGGTTTTGGTGGAGTAAGGTTAGGTTTAATCAAAATGTGAAGAGAAGAAATTTTAGAGCAAGTCACAGATCTCTCTAAAGAAGATAAAGTCTCTTGAATGTTTAAAACTAGGCTAAATTTAACACTTGCCATGTGTGATAGGAACATTGTAGTTGGAAAATGGATGACTAATAAATTTTCTCAGTTTTAATGCTTCTAACCTGAGTATAAATGTGAATGTTTTTCATTCTTCCAAACTGGTACGTTTCCCTTTCATTATCTTTTTTGTGTGGGTAAAAGGTAACTCAGAACGTACTTTTTAATCCTTATTAAAAACAGGATCTTTGTAAATCAGAATTTTAGTAATCTCATGTCTTGGTGAAAAGTTATGATTTGGTGGAAAGTTAAACAAAAATAAGCACTTTGGAAAAATGTCTGTCTTCATATCCTCATTAGGAAACTTCTCTTTAATTTTGTAGTCAAATCAGAAAATTAATGCCCGTTGGACCACAGAGGAGCAGCTTCTAGCAGTGCAAGGTATATTAAAGATAAGCAGTTATTATTGTTAATTATTTAACTTGTCATGAAAGGTGACTTCCATAGTTCTTCCCTTCATTTAGAAATGGATCAAGAAAGGGCACTTATGTTTACCACAAAGTCCTGAAAACCAGGAATTCTGTTTTGTTCTTGTGGGTGTGACTTTACTGAGCCTATATACATTTTGGGTCCTGTACAGCACGTGACACATTCTCAGCCTTAACAATGATGGTGATGACAAGCTCGAACAAGTCATATGGTCTCTGTGTGCCTTTGCTTCAGTTTTCCTGCAGTTGGGTTCATTCTTTCTATATTAGTCATTGATAACCCTCATCATTAAAAGCATAAACTATTACGTGTTTCTGGTTTATCTAGTTGTTCTGTATAATAGTGTTTCTCTGTATGATAAATGTCAGGTACTGAAAATATTAATGATATACTTAACTTTCAGTGTATCTTAAGAGATGTGCCACTGAATGCTTAGAAACTTGGCTTTAAAAATAAATACATATATATTTATATTATATATATATAAATAATAAGAGAGTTAAGAGATACACTGAAAAATATACATAAAGCCTTTTAAATGCACTAATATAACTAGAATGCTTTGTTGAATTATATGGCAGAGCACTTTGTAGATTGGATTTTCTCATGTTTGAATTACTTAAGGAAGGGCCAACTTTATATTTTTTATTCACTGTTGTAGTTGCTTTTACTTTTTGTTGTTTTTTCTTTCCCATTCAAGATAAACTATCTGCAGGACTGATCATGTAATTATAAGTTTGGTCTACAATTTGGTTTTTCCTGCCTGAGCTCTCCTTGTGTTGAGTACTAATAGCTTTTTTTATCTAGTTAACCTAGATTATAGTAGGTCATATAGATAGTAGGTTATAGTAGTTAACTATAAGTGAGTTGGTCCTCTGCGAAACATATTATACTTTGAAAAATATTTCTAATTATTCAAACACAGAGAATATACTTAAAAAGGATGTGCAGGTTATCATTTGGATGTGAGAATAATGTAATTAAAGATTGATTAATAGAGGACTCGGCAGTTTGGACTAGAGTGAGTGAGAATTACCCTACCAGTGTGATTAGAAACTGTCACAGGACAGTGCCAACAGAATGATGGCAGCCTTCTCGTTGGCCTGTACAGCCCAAAACAGTCATTTCATGAACAGAATAAATACTTAATCCTATGGTAGCAGGGTAGTGGAGTGTGCATTGAGCACATCTGTAATTGTGGAACTGTTTAAGAATGAGAACAAAGTTAATTAGTTTATAATCAGTAATAGCTATTCTAAAATTAGTAACTGTTTAAAATTTAGAGTAAAAAATGAGCAGGGGCACCTGGCTGGCCTAGTTGGTAGAGCATGTGACTGGATCTTAGGGTCATGAGTGCAAGCTCCCTGTTAATAAAAACAACAACAACAACAAAACAACTGGTATTTTCAGGGTCTGTTTCATATTGATTTAGATCTATGACTTTGAGCTCTAACATAGTTATTTGGGGAAGCATTGCTTTTACAGGTGTAACGCCTGTGTTTCTGTCCATCCTTGTGTGTGTGTGTGTGTGTGTGTGTGTGTGTGTGTGTGTGTATAGCCTGTAGAATTTAACACTGATTTCCAGTATTTCAGTTGCATAAAAGTTAGCATATCAATCTCGTACTCTAATATGAAAATTATCCCAGTGAAATGATTTTCTGGAGAGACTCATTTAGGAAAATCTGGGCTAATGTTTCTAGAGCATTCAGGATTGTTCTGCAGCACTACCATGGAATCTTATGCCTGGGTCGAATATTATGCTGAGCTGCATTCAGGGGAAAGGACAACGGCAAGATTTACATGTATAATTTGAGCTGTATATGTGGACATTATCTCAGTTTATAAATATTAAAAGAATATTTATGGATATAATCAAACATTTCCTCCCTGTTGAGATATATTCAATATTCTTATGCACCTTTAGAAAGTAATTTGTACAGAAATATGCATGGTCTTTGGATTTTGAAGGTACTTTCTCGACATGTTACTGTCTTTATTTTAACTCTGTATGTGGAATTTTTGTTTCACTTTGGGTTTTTTAGGGTTTTTCTGTTTTGTTTTGTTTTTTTTTCTTCTGGGAAGAGGGTTCATTACATAAAATAACAATATAGAGCTATTTGTGTCCAAAATAGTTATTTTAGGGAAAACTAAAAAGTGCCATTTTTGCTAATGGGCTCACACATTTATATAATTCTCAGAAGTGTGTTTTATAAACAGTATAATCCTATAGTAATGTCACATGTACCTGAATCTCAGTGTGGTTAAGGGACATAACTGCAGTTTTTATTTTAACATGTAGTTTGCTGTCCAGAAATACCTATCTTAGCGGGCATTTGTTTTGTTTTTTCTTCTCTTTAATCTTTATTTGTGATAAGCTTTATATGGTATTATTATCACTCTTTCAGTTTTACAAAACGGTAGATCATGTAAGTTTTGATATTAACATTTTAGTTTATAAGCACTTTATATTTAAGACATATTCTGTATATATTCTGATTTAACACTCATTTGTTAAATGCCTTTTTAAATCTTGCTCATAGTTGACTATTAGAGTGACCTGAAGAGAGGAAAACAAACTAATGACACTCTAAGTGTCATTAGTGACACTTACAATTTTACTATTAAACTTTTTTATTATAACTCTTTTAAAACCACATACATATATTAGGATCATTTCCTAGGGCTCAAATATATATATTTCCCCCCTTTTTTCCCCGTCTACTTAATACTGTTGTTAACTAAATACTACCATTTAAATAATAACTATTTAAATAAGTGTTATTCTAATAATAAATAAAAATAATTATTTTTCCTTATTTCTCCCTTATTTGGAAGGGTGGGAATCATGCCCAGACCAAAACAGGAATGTTTGTACTTGTGTACTCTATCACTTTATTATATTAATTTTAGTTCTGAATTTTAGTTTTAGCTATGTTATAACTTCATTAACATTCTGCAAGAGTCCCCAGGTAGAATGTTATAAATGTGCCTAATTTAAACCTCTCTCTGAAAAGTACTTGTTAAGAATGGTATTTCTATACTTTCAGTAATCTGTGCCAGCCTTAAGTATCTGAGTTTTCTATTATAACAGATTGGTTAACAAGCAATTAATTATAGTCTTCAGAATATGTGTTAATGAAGATATCTCTGTTTATAGCTTGTATCATACATATATAAATATCTTTTCTAATTTGTAGTGCTTTTAGAAATTACCCTAAAATCAGTCTTGATATTCATATGATAAACATTTCTTATTTAGCAAGAATTAAGAAAAAAATTAGATTCTGGGTGTATTTTTTTCATGTAAAATGAAACAATATTTTCAAATTAATATTTTGAAAAAATAATAATACATTTAAATGATAGTACAAAACACTGACTCTTCAAAGTTTAGAGGGGCAGAAGCCTGGTAAACAATATCTATTTTTGGCCTTCTCTTAAATGCATTTATTTCATAATCATTTGTGCTAAAAAATAATACACTCTCTAATAAAATATTAGTGCTATTTTAGGGTAAATAACAAGAAACTTTCCCAGTTTTATCAAGATATCAGCTTTAATTTTTAGTTTCTTTATTTATTTATTTTTAAGATTTTATTTATTTACTTGACAGACAGATCACAAGTAGGCAAGAGAGCCAGGCAGGGAGAGAGAGGAGGAAGCAGGCTCTCCACGGAGCAGAGCCCGATGTGGGGCTCGATCCCAGGATCCTGGGATCATGACCCGAGCCGAAAGCAGAGGGTCCAACCCACTGAGCCATGCATGCTCCCCTAGTTTAGTTTTTTTTTAGTTTAGTTTTTTTCCCCATATTGTCTGCCTTCTCTTACAAAACAGTAAGTGACAGCAATACATTCAAGTCAGTTATGCTTTCACAGTTAAATATTACCTTCTTTTCCTGTAGTTTATACATTTCATTCATTTTTAGGTTGCAAGCCTAGAAACTCTCTTCTTTCTAATTTTATCTCATACATTAAGAAAAAAGCTAGAATGGTTCCTAAAGGAGGGGAGAAAGATTTGGCACTTGATTAAAACATGGGGATTGTAAACCAGTAAATGAACAATCAAAAGGAAGTGGAGATCAGGAGGTTCATATTTTTCCATTGAAAAAACACTCTTGCTTTAGAGAGTTTCTTCTGTTATAACAGGTATCCTAAGAATGGAGACCCAGAAGTATAATTGTCAGCTCTCTGATGCACTTGCTTCATATAATTCATGATTCGAAATTTCCAGCATCTTTGTGATGGAATTTAACTTGTAACAAGTAATGATGGGAACACAAGACTTGGAAGAGAAAAGCTAGATATTAGAAAGAGAATATATGATTTTTACTTTTAGCCCTTACCTGGATGCACCATTCACTGTCCCACTGCTGTTGGTTTTTTTTTTTTTTACTTTAATATGAATTCTTGAAGAGATTTACAGGAGGTAGAAAGAAATGCATATTCCCAAATTGTTTGAGTTTAAAATTAATCTCTTATTAATAGGGAAGAACCACATCTCTGGAGTTTCTAGATGTCACTGTGTTCTTATTTCAAAAATAGATTTCCTGGTTATACTAAGTACATGCTCACTTTAAGAAATACTGTTATATGAGAAGCAGGAAACAATGTCCCCCTAAATTTTACTGCCTAGAAGCAGCTTGCCACTGTAATGTTTTTACTTTTTTGGGTGGGGGGGTAACCCCAAATCGGATTTTATTTTTATTTATTTATTTTTTAAGATTTATTTATTTATTTATTTGACAGAGAGAAAGCCATCACAAGTAGGTCGAGAGGCAGGCAGGGGGGCGGGGGAAGTAGGCTCCCGCCGAGCAGAGAGCCTGATGCAGGGCTCAATCCCAGGACCCTGGGATCATGACCTGAGCCAAAGGCAGAGGCTTTAACCCACTGAGCCACCCAGGCGCTCCCCAAATCAGATTTTAAAAATAACTTTTTGAACATACCAAAAGCAGATATAGCCCTTCTATGTCAGGGGAAAAAAAAAAAAAAGTCTACTGTTCATGTCCAGAGTTGGAAAACACCACACTACAAATGCTCCTGAAGTTACGGTCTTACTAGCCAAATTTTTAAAAATATGAATGTGTGGTTTTTTTGTTGGGCAGGATGAAGAATACTGTTTGGGAAATGTGGGCTTTTATAAAATGTGATTTTATATTCCCAAACAGAACTTTAAAAGTGTATGTTAAAGATTATAAGGTATCATCTGCCAGCATAAGAAGCCAAGTTGTTTGATTGTAACTTTTAAAATTTGATTGAAAATACTTTTTCCTCTTCCTGGGAGATTTACAGTTTAACTCTTCTAGGATTTTCTAAAATTTCATTCTACTAACCTTTAAAAACTGACCTTTTGCCCCAAGCTGAGAAGTTTAATTTAAAACCATGGTTCAAATGGACCTGATCCTTTTATTACATCTTCAGGAAGAGAAAGAGATTTAATCACTATGTTGATTCTCAGCCTTGCTGATAAAGCAATCAAATGGCCTTACTATAAATTATGAAAAACAGTAGACCACCCTTCTTGCAGGTACAAATTGGAACTAAAGTAAGCTCTGATGTCCTGCGTTGTTAAAATGAGTTGCTCTGCATTGCTACCCCTGCTAGGTTTTCCTCCAGAAGCCTAGCTAGGGATTCTTCTGAAAGAGCTGTTCCAGTTAAGTCTTCAGTTGGTATTTCACTAGAATTTACCTAGTTATCAGCCACAGTATAGAATTAAGAATTCCACCTTCTAAACAAAGTATGCTGTTGAACCAGCATCATGGGAAGTGTGAAGGTGATAAAGAAGTTAGCTATATGTGACTCTTGTGGTTTGGGGAAGAAAAGTAAATCCTATTTTCTGAGCACTTCCTGTGCACTGAGCATTATATTTCATAGGACAGTACTTCCCAACTTTTCTCACCTCATGGCATACAGAAAAAATAATGAAATTTGTCACAACACACTGGGGCAAATGGATGAGACTGCTCTTGTCCAGAGACAACTGTCAAGGAGCTCTAGCTATTCCAGACCCTGTCCCGCCACCCTGCAGGCTGAGCACATTAACATCCCTGAAGCCCTGCTTGTTCTTGGGACACCAGTGGGATCCTCAACCAAACGACAGAAGTCTGCAGTATGGTCTGAGCCTTGAGATTTTACCAAGTAGTTTATATGGCATTCATGAGTTAATGATAAACATACCTGGGTGACTCAGAATCTAGGTGACTTAGAAAAAATCCTTGACATTCAGAGTGTCTGGGAAAACTAAAGTTCCTATAGGAAGTAGTTTATATTTGGGGGTCTTTAATTCCGGAAGTGCAACAATGTTGGTAACAAGATAAAGTCCCTTAAACAAGAGAAAATAAAATGGAATCAGACATGGGGACAACTTACTGGTAGGTTTTGTAATATATTTTGCTAAACAAAGAGGTGTTCTGAGGATTGTAATGTCTTCGTATTTGGAGTCCATCTTAATGTGATTTCTTGCTGTAATACAGAAGAACTAATCTTAGATTTATTTGAAGTTTTCATTTCCAAACTCATGTATTCAGTAGATTTGGTCATTTCTAGAATATAAATTACATATTCCTTGTAAAAAATAGTACATTGATAGTACTCTGTCGGATTTCTAATTAGGAGTTATTTTTCAGTGCAGCAATCTCAAATGAGTTGTTATTTTCCAGAATATAAGTAGTAGAGAAGTACTTGAATATATAGCAATAATTCCTGATATGAAATAACCTTGGGTTTTTATTGCAGATATGGAATTAGTGGAACCAGGTCACCCTTAGAATTTTTACTCAGTTACGGAGTTTGAACTGAAAATCAGCTTATGGATTTAAAAAGAACTTATGTTGCTAAATGATGTAAATAATGTGTCATAATTTATTATCATGCATATGTCTTTCCTTTTGAGAACAGAGCATATGAGCACAGTTTACAGACCCCAAACTCTGTATTAAAAATCATTATAGCTTAATGTCAAACCTCCAGCCCAAAATGCTCTTTAAGATAAAAGCACTCCCCATCGTCAGGCCTGGCTAGTTGAATATAAATAAGCAAGAGATACTCATTCCCAAATTCTCTGTGTAAAATAAAGGCAGAAATTAAAAACAAGAATTTTGTCATATCATGATGATGCTTTAAGGTAATTGGGTATCTGTAAGATATGAATCTAGCATTTCTCCTGAGGTGTTAACATACCCTTATATTATTCTCTCATCTATGATTGTATACATATTGAATTTATTTAAATTCCCATGATTCTGTTTGCTTAGGTTATATTATAGACTTTAGTGTCCTAAGTATCATTTTTTTCCTTTCTCATCTCTAATTAATGAGTGTTTTCTGGTATTTTAAACAGTTATGAAATTATAAAGTCAAAACTTTTGACACCTTCTATATTTTGAGTTAAATGATGAGTAAGTGAACGTCCTTTTAGAATTCCCTTAAGAGCAGTTTATTATCCATCTGATCATATAAAGTCATTCCAAATTCTGTAGTATAATTGACTATCTCAGGTTCATAAATCAAATATCAATCTTTCATTCCAATAAAATTTCCATTATAAAAAGTCAGGTTCTCAAATAACTGAATATACAGTCATTAAATTTAAGGTAGTGATGATAAACACAAGTACATGTAGTCACTACTGTAACCTTACTCTTAAGGCTATAAAGTACAGCTAAGACTCCTCCTCATACACAGTCTTTGAAATGGTTCGAGGAGTTGAAATCCAACTAACTCTGAAAAATAGTTTCCCTTTTTTTGCCCCATCACATTGTCATCATTCTCTTTTTTATGTTTCAATTCTTACCTCATTTCTATTCATTGGTGCCCTGGTGAGATTAGGCAAGAAAACCAATTGAAGCTGGTATTAAGACCAAAATTATGATGCTTTTCTTAATGGGGGAACTCTAAGACCACCCACTCAATCCATTGAGGGGATAAAACAGATGGCTCATTCCCATTCAGTTTTGTTTACAAACGGTGTTGCTCAAATTTAGGTGACTGGCTACTAGGGAAATAAATGAATGTGGAATTGAGGATGGAACAAAGAATTCAATGCTTTACAATAAATGGACTGTATTTGAGAGTTCAAGAGAGGATTGGAGAAAATAACTGAGTATGTAAAAAATGGTAAGTTTCTGATTGTTCAGTTGAAGGCAAGTGGCTGGCTCGCTGAAATGACATAATTGATAGTTTTCATCTGTGACCCTGATATCTTAGTCTCTATCTCAGAATTGAGAAATGAGCAGAGTTTATGAGAAAGGATTTTCATTGCTGGTATCTTTTGTGTGTGCATGATGTATAGTACACACAGCTCTCCTTATTGATCCTTCACAGGTGTATTATTTACTTTGCCTTCCAGGTGTCCGCAAATATGGTAAAGATTTTCAAGCTATTGCAGATGTAATTGGCAACAAGACTGTTGGCCAAGTGAAGAACTTCTTTGTAAACTACAGGCGTCGGTTTAACTTAGAGGAGGTATTGCAGGAGTGGGAAGCAGAACAAGGAACCCAGGCTTCTAATGGTGATGCTTCTACTTTAGGGGAGGAGACAAAAAGTGCTTCTAATGTGCCATCAGGGAAGAGCACTGATGAAGAAGAGGAGGTGTGTTTGTGTATGGAATTTGAGCTAATATGAGTTGAGGAATCATCATTTTGTGTGGTGTTCTGTAAGGTTAATTTGTCAGAGGACTAGCTAAATGAGCATGAATGGTTGACAATACACTTACTCAGTGGTGCCTCTCTCGTGACTCTTAAGTCCTAATGACATGCTAAGTTCTGATCCTAGAAGAACGGAGAGTGTATTGTTCTTTCGTAGTCTTATTTTTATTTCCAGTGTTAAGCTGATTACTAATAAAGATGCCTGTTTGGTAGCTTCATTGCTTTTTCGGTTTTTGGTTTTTTGTTTTGTTTTGTTTAAAATAAAAGAAGCTTGTGCTTCCAAAAAACACTGGTGTTATGTTTTTGTTTTGTTTTGATTTGTTTTGTTTTTCCTGTGACAGCCCAAACTATATTGTATTCAGTTCATTAGGAACGCTCATCTCATACATGTATTTTTGTTTCCTCACCTCTAGGCACAGACCCCACAGGCTCCTCGGACTCTGGGTCCATCACCTCCTGCCCCATCATCCACTCCAACACCAACAGCCCCCATTGCCACTCTGAACCAGCCTCCACCACTTCTTCGTCCAACACTGCCTGCTGCCCCTGCTCTTCACCGGCAGCCTCCTCCACTCCAGCAGCAGGCTCGGTTCATCCAGCCCCGGCCAACTTTAAATCAGCCTCCACCACCTCTCATTCGCCCTGCTAATTCTCTGCCGCCCCGTCTAAACCCAAGACCAGTGTTGTCCACGGTTGGTGGTCAACAGCCACCGTCACTTATCGGAATTCAGACAGATTCACAGTCCTCACTGCACTAAAATTAAACTGGACAGAGCTACAGTAACTCTTCACCCCATCATTAGACCAGTGCTCATCAGACTGATGCAAAAGAGAACAGTCCTCCTTGATACTGAGGCTGTGAACTAGTTCTGTGGCAGGGGGCTAGCATAAGTGGATGTCTAGGACATTTTTTGGTTTGTGCAATCAAACTAAATGTTATACAACAAAAAGCCTGCAGTTAGCCTCTTTCTAGAGTATACGTTCAGCGACGTGATCTCATAAAAGGAACAAAAGGAGATTAAGTATTCTATACACTTAAAAAAGTATATAGAATTTGTTTTGTTTTGTTTTGTTTTTACCGTATTTATTTTATTGAGATTTCTTTATATTTCTGCCTCTTCATAGTCAAGGCTCTTAGTACAGAAATACTGACTTAGGAATTGTGAAAACTCCTTAAGTTTCTTAAGGATGTTTGACTTTTTTTTTTCTTACTTAATTTAATTTTTAACAAAATTTTCCTATGTTAGGAGTACAAGAATAAATAGCCTGCATTTCAGATTTTGACATATGTTCATTTAATGCATATTTAAAAAATTATAGTGCATATCCCTTTTTTCAAAATATCTTGCTTTTTTTTCTAAAGGAATTTTAATACATTCCTTTAAAAGAAAGCAATTTAATCAATTGCAAAGCAATTATATGAAACCACAAAGAATGTACTGAACCTACTAACCCTTTAACATACACCTAGTGCAAAGTCCTTGCTTAAAGGTCATTGACCTGTCATCTATAAGTAATAAGAGGATCGGCGTGATAATTTTACATACAAATTTGTTGAAGTACAATGGCTTTAAGTTCCTTGAAAATTGAGTTAATTTTGATTTTTTAAAATGCTATCTGCTTTTAACTAGTAGTTGCCTATATTTGGGGACTTTAGAAGAGACTTATATTTTGTCAGTTTCGTGGAGATAGTGATAGTTATGGAGGCATTTATTTACAATACCCTTTTTGTGTTTAGGTTCTGACGTAAAATTGCCCTCATACTTATTAATATGGTCTGCATTTAATATAAAGGATGTTTTCTTGATAAATCTTTATTGTACTTTTTGGATACATTGTGTATTCCTTGCAGCCGACCTGTGCTTGTGGGTATGGTTTAGGGTTAAATCAACACTATTTCATAAAATAAATTGAAGAATTTGTTCTGTGTTATCTAAAGATGCATCAGTATATTGTCACAACTGTGCTGTTAACTTAAAATGCTGAGACCCCTTTTTTATAAGAAGCGAAAACATCTCAAGTCTTAATTGAACACATAAATAATTAAGCACCTACAAAGAATATTTTACAAGTAATAGTATTTCAGCAATGTGTTACTAATATTTTTGATACAGCGATTTCATATTGGAATCATGACTTGTGCAAAGAGATCACTTAGATTACTATACTAGTGGAACTTAAGGCTAAATGTTTGCACATATATTCTCATCAGATCTAGAACTACTCACGAAATAGTCAACATCTAAGGCCCTTGATTTATGTTTTGAGAAGTCCCATATTCCCGATATTGGAAAAATAGTTCCTACCATTGGCTCTAACGCCTTAAGGAGCTATTAGATTTAAATTCATTGATTAGTTTTAATTTCGAAATTTAGAGCTCTGCTCTTCATAAGGACCTTATGTTCTGACACAAACTTTTTCCAGGGTGTGTCTTGTCTTTCTCATTGGATCATCTTAAAAAGTTCCTGCCCCTGGATTGTAACTAGATAAAAATCTGATTTAAAATTCTTAATATTCAAGAATTTATACTTATTTTTACTTTAAAAGCCACGGGGTGGGGGGCAGTTACATATCTTAAAATATCTAAAGCATTTTTTTAAAGTACTTAGATTGTCTTGCATATGTGCATACTATACGGCTTTTATTGTCTTGTCTCTTGTCAGTAGATCTTCAGTATACAGTGTGTGGGACAAGTCAATGTGTTGGTCAGCACCAGCATCTGTCCAGCTGTTAAGTATATTATGATTCATTTAAAAATCTGTTCTATGCCAGCCATGGGCCAAGATGCTGTATCTGAGGGATGTGCTGTGATTTGATTTACGTACACTAGAGCACACAGTAAAAAAAAATCTGAGCTTCATTAGTAATACGACACATGTATATAGTGAGATGTCTTATTGTGTGCTTTGCATATTTTGTAAATATTTTGCACGTCATTAATTTTCTTTTTTGTTTAAGCAGTGTTTGGCCTGGAAGAGTGATATGCTTGCTGCTTAATCAAAGGATTAAAGAGTTAAAGATGTCTATGTCTTCTATTTTTATATAATTTCATGTTGTATGAAGAATTTAGGACCTCTTCACTGTGAAATTCTAAATACTGATTTTTATAAAAAAGCAAAATCTAGAGATATTTTAATGACCATTTCATCATGTCATGGTTATCATTTTTGAAAAAATCTACACCCAAGTATTTTTTTCATTACATAACTAAAAATAAATCACACTGTTGATATGCCTGGTAATATTAATGAAAAAATATTTTTTTCTATATTCTTTAATTCAAGTGTAATGTGGATGGAATTACAGGTAAGTTTTGATCAGCACTTTTCCTTAATTAATAATCCTACAATTAAATGAGTAAAATACAATATAGAATTAAGATGAAAGAATATAAAATTCTGTCTTAATGTAGGCCAACATACTTTTAGGAATATAGAGAATAAACAAAGTGACAGTTCATGATTTTAAAAAATATTAAGAATCTTGCCAAAGGGTGCATGGGTGGCTCAGTTGGTTGGGCGACTGCCTTTGGCTCAGGTCGTGATCCCAGAGTCCTGGGATCGAGTCCCACATCAGGCTCCCAGCTCCACGGGGAGTCTGCTATTCCCTCTGACTTCCCCTCATGCTATCTATCTCTCTCAAATAAATAAATTCTTTAACAACAACAACAAAAAATTGCCAAGGTTTTTATTAAAGTACAGAGTTTAGTTAGTAAATATGTTGTACTATTTTTAATGTTTCTTCCTGCTATAAGAAGTAGATTACTCACACACATTAATTATGGATGATCACTTAACACTAGGGTATCAAGGTCTCCTCAGAACAACTAATACTCTGACTTTAAGAGATAACAGTATCGCTTGGGCAGAAATCTTGTGAAATTGCTAGAAACCCCCAGCCAACTTGTTTCCAGTGCTGGAGGCTTCAGGGGAACCACCCAGGCCAGGCCCACGGTCCTGAGTGTTCGCTGCCTGAACCCTGTGAGAAAGTGCTCAAAGTGCCAGACACACGAGTGGCACGAATTGCCTCAGAACACTGGCCAACCCCACCCTCTACTCAGCCGCCTGGGGAACCCACATCAGTGCTGGAAGATCGGGCCTGCCATACTCCGAGGCCCTAACTCTAACCCTAGGTTGGGTTTTCAGGCTTCTGTCCGCAGAGGCCTGGCACCCAAGCCCTCCAGACTGGGGACCCCAGAGCCATACACCAGGAGTCCGCCTCCCACCCAGGAGGAAACCGTGCTGTTTGGAGCTACAAAGAACTTTCAGAGCAGGAGGAAACTGCATGCCCTGCCTGAGGGAACTCCCACCTTCGGTGGCCCCCCTGGGCACAAACCCAGAGCCTGATGCGTCGCCTAACCCCCACCCTCAACTCAGCCGCCTGGGGAATACCACCTCAGTGCAGGCAGATCAAGCCTGCCGTGCCCCTAGGCCCTAACTCAAACCCTGGGTTGGGTTTTCAGGCTTCTATTCCCCAGAGGTGTGGCCCCAAAGCCCTCCAGATTGGGGACCCCTGAGTCACACCACAGGACTCTGGCTGCCAGCCAGGAGAAAACCATGCCATTCAGAGATGCATAGAACCCTCAGAGTGAGAGAAACCTGCATGCCCTCCTAAGGTCAACCCCGCTTTCTGGGCTCCCCCAACCCCGGGCCACAAATCCAGAGCCTGATGATCAACTCTGCCCCCAAGGGAGCTTGTCTCCATGGGGACCCTCAGGGGAGCCACATGGGCCCAGCCCGTGGTCCCAGATGGTTGCAACACACACCTAGCAAGAAAGCATTCCAAACATTTGTCAGGCATGCGGCCCAAATGGAAGCACAAGGCCAGCTATTTCACAGTTTTTGGTCCAAATTGCTATCGATTTGAGCAGAAAGCTCACGAGAATTGGCTGGAAAATCCCCAGCGAACTCACTTCTGGTGGCACAGGCCTGCAGGGCTGCCGCCTGGGCTTGGCCCTGGGATCCTGAGTGGTCACACCCCAAATCCTATAAGAAAGCCCTCTACCAGCCAGGCACACATGAGGCCAATGCCTCCCGCTAATCAATCCCCTGGGATGTGTGCCCCAGCACTAGTGGATCAGACCTGCCAGACCCCTAGGCCCTCACCCTATCCCTCAGTTGGGTTTTCAGGCTTCCATCCCCAGGGACCTGTCCCCGAAGCCCTCCAGATTGGGGAGCCCTGAGCCACACCCCAGGACTCCGCCTACTGCTCAGGAGGAAACTGTGCCATTCGGATTTGCGCAAAAGCCTCAGAGTGGGAGAAACCTGCATGCCCCTCTTGAGTCCACCTCCACCCTTAACAACCCACTGGGCCACAAACATGGAGGCTGACGCTCAGCCAGACCCCCTCCCTCAACTCTGCCCCTGGAAAGCTCCCATGGGCTGGGGCCCTCGGGGGAGCCACATAGGACCAGCCCATGCTCTGGGATAGCCGTGACATGCACCTAGCGAGAAAGTGCTCTAGACAGTGGACAACAGTGCGACCTGACTCGCCACCTAACACTGTCCAATTCTCACGAGCTTTCTGCCCAAATCAATATCAATATGGGCAGAAAGCTCATGAGAATTGGCAGGAAAACACCCGGTGAACTCGCTTTGGGCGGCGCGGTCCCATAGGGCCATTGCCTGGCCTAGCACAGGGTCCTGAGTGGTCGCGGCCTGGACCCTGTGAGAAAGCCCTCTATGAGCCAGGCACATGTGTGGCCAACCCATCCCACTACTCAGCCCCGTGGGGTCCCAGCACTGGCAGATCAGGCCTGCTGTGCCCCTAGGCCCTGACCCTAAACCTTGGTTGGGTTTTCGGGCTTCCATCCCCAGGGGCCTGTCCCCCAATCTTTCCAGATTAGGGACTCCGGAGCCAAATGCTAGGAATCTGCCTGCCACCCACTAGGAAACCATGCTGTTTGGAGATGTGCAGAACCCTCAGACTGGGAGAAACCCGCATGCCTCCCTGAGGCCACCCCCACTTGCCTCCCTGTGGCCCTGTGGCCCCCCTGGCCACAAAACCTGGAGCCTGATGTGCCACCTGACCCCAGTCCTTCACTCAGCCCCCTGGGGATCCCACCTCAATGCTGGCAGATTGGGCCTGCCATGCCCCTATACCCTAACCCTAACCCCAGGTTGGGATTTTAGGCTTCCTTCCCCAGAGACCTGGCCCCCATGCCCTCCAGATTGGGGACCACTGAGCCACACCCCAGGACTCTGCCTGCCACCCAGGAGGAAACTGTGCCATTTGGAGCTGTGCAAAACCCTCAGAGCAGGAGGAACTGCATGCCCCCTCAAATCCACCCCCACCTTCAGCGACCCACCAGGCCACAAACGTGGAGGCTGACTCTCAGCTGGACCCACTCCCTCAATTCTTCCCCCGAAATGCTCCCCTGGACAGGGGCCCTTGGGGGAGCTACGTGAACCTGGCCCATGTTCCTGGATGGCCCTGACACGTACCCACCTGGTGAGAAAACACTCTAGACTGCCGGTGCCAGCGTGGCTGGAATTGCCACCCAACGCCAGCCAAGTCTCATGATCTTTCTGCCCAAATCAATATCGATATTGATTTGGGCAGAAATATCATGAGCTAAGAATTTGCTGGAAAACCCCTGGGGAACTCACTTCTGGTGGCACGGGCTCGCAGTCCCACCACCTGGGACTGGCCGGGGGTCCCGACTGGTCGCAGCCCAAATCATGTGAGAAAGCCCTCCACAAGCCATGCTCACGTGTAGCCAAAACCACCCTCTACTCAGCCCCCTGGGGTGCCCATCCCAGCGCTGGTGGATCGGGCCTGCCATGGCGCTAGGCCCTAATGGTAACTCTCGGTTGGGTTTCAGGCTTCTGTCCCCAGGGGCCTGTTGCCTGAGCCCTCCTGATTGAGGACCCAGGAGATACACCCAAGGAGTCTGCCTGCAACCCAGGAGGAGACCGTGCCATTCAGAGCTGCACAAAATCC
Organism: Eira barbara; assembly: GCA_020311275.1. Classification (NCBI taxonomy): domain Eukaryota; kingdom Metazoa; phylum Chordata; class Mammalia; order Carnivora; family Mustelidae; genus Eira; species Eira barbara. The sequence goes on from JAHRIG010000412.1 coordinate 3,324,078, forward strand.
TCACACTGGGAGAAACCCACATGCCTCCCTGAGGACACCACCATCTTTGGCAGTGCCCCCTGGCCACACCCGGAGCCTGATGAGCCACCTGACCCCTGTCCTCGACTCAGCACCCCATGGATCCTGCCTGAGTGTAGCAGATTGGGCTTGCCATGCCCCTAGTTCCTAACCCTAACCCTAGGTTGTGTTTTCTGGCTTCTGTACCCAGACACCTGGCTGTGAATCCCTCCGGATCGGGGATCCCTGAACCACACACCAGGACTCCACCTGCCACCCAGGAGGAAACTGCATCATTCAAGCTGTGCAAAACCCTCAGAGCGGGAGAAACCTGCATGCCTCCCCCGAGGCCACCTCCACATTCGGAGCCTCACCGAGCCACAAAGACGGAGTCTGATGCTCAGCAAGGCCCCCTCTCTCAACTCTGCCTCCCAGAAAGCTCCCCTGGGCTCCCCTGACCCTTGGGGGAGCTGCATCATCCTGGCCCTTGTTCCCAGATGGTCGGGACACCTGCCTAGCCAGAAAGTGCTCTAGACAGCAGGTGCCAGCGTGGCCCTAATTGCCAACCAACACTGGCCAATTCTCACGAGTTTTCTGCCCAAATTGGTATTGATTTGGGCAGAAAGCTTGTGAGAATTGGCTGGGAATCCCCTGGTTAACTCGAATCCAGTGGTGGGGGTCTGGCAGGGTCTCCTCCTGGGCCTGACCTGGGGTCCCGAATTGTCGCGGCCAGAACCCTGTGAGAAAGTCCTCTACAAGCCAGGCACACGTGTGGCCAACCACTTCCTCTACTCAGCCCCCTGGGTTACCTGTCCCAGCACTGGCGGATTGGGCTTGCTATGCCCTAAGCCCTCACCCTAACCCTTGGCTAGGTTTTCAGGCTTCTATCCCCAAGGGGCTGTCCCCTGAGCCCTCCAGATTGGGGAGGCTGGAACCACAGCCCAGGAGTCTGCCTGCCACTGAGGAGGAAACCGTGACGTTCAGAGCTGTGCAGATCCCTTAGACGGGGAGAAACCCGCATGCCTCCCCGAAGCCACCCCCACATTCAGCAGCTTCCACTGGCCACAGACACAGAGGGTGATGCACTTCCTGACCCACATCCTTGACTCAGACCTGAGGGAGCCCACCTCAGTGCTCGCAGATCGGGCCTTCCATGCCACTAGGCCTAACCATAACTCTACATAGTGTGGCCAGGCTTTTGTTCCCAGAGGCCTGGCCCGAAGCCTGCCAAACCGGGGACTCCTGAGACTCAGGCTGGACCTCCAACATCCACTTAGGGTAAAATGGTGCCATTTGGAACTGCACAGAACCCTCAGAGAGGGAGAAATCTGGATGCCCCTTACAGCCACCACCACTATTGGCGCACCCCCTGGCCACAAACACAGATTCTGGTGCACTGCCAGATGCATGCCCACAACTCAGCCCCAGGGGGAGCCCACCTCAGCACCCAGAGATCAGGCATGCTGTGCCCCTAGGCCCTAACCCTAACCCTAGGTGGGGTATACAGGCTTCCATGCCCAGAGGTCTGTACCCCAAGCCTGCTAGATTAGGGATCCCTGAGACTCACCCCAGGACTCCACCTGCTGCCCGGAGTGAAATGGTGTTGTTTGGAGTTGGGCAGAACCCTCAGAGCAGGAGAAACCTGCATGTCACCTAAGGCACCCCCAGGTTCTGCGGTGTCCCAGACACAAACCCGTGTCGTGCCACCCGATGCCCACTCTCAACTCAGCCCACTATGGAGCCTGATTCAGCACCGGCATATCGGATCTGCCATGCCCCTAGGTCCTAAACCTAACCCTAGTTAAGGTTTTCAGGCTTCCACCCCAAGAGGCCTGGCCCCCATCTCCCCCAGATTAAGGACCCCTGAGTGATACCCCAGGACTCTTCCCACCAAGAGGGAGGAAACTGTGCTGTTTGGAGCTGTGCAGAACCCTCAGAGAGGGAGAAACCTGGATGCCCCCTACAGCCACCACCACTATTGGCACACACCCTGGCCACAAACACAGATTCTGGTGCACTGCCGGATGCATGCCCACAACTCAGCCCCGAGGGGAGCCCACCTTAGTGCCAGCAGCTTGGGAAACCGTGGAGCCATACCATTGGAATCTGCCTGCCACCTGCAGGAAACCAGTCCATTTGGAGCTGCGCAGAACCCTCAGAGCTGGAGAAACCTACATGCTCCCCTGAAAACTCCCCCATGTCTTACAGCCCCCGGGCTACAAACCCAAAGCCTGATGCTCCGCCTGACCCCGTCCTCAACTCAGCCCCTTGGGGAACCCACCTCAGCGCCAGCAGTTCAGGCCTGCCATGTCCCTAGCTCAGCTCTCTTCAGGGACCCCTGTCAGCCCTAGGCAGACCTGGAACTCCCATGTCTGCTGCAAAGCTCTGGGATCCCTCCTTCTTCTTCTAAATTTACACTGGCCCAAGGCTTTCATGAGAAAGGGAGAAGACTACCTCCTGAATGCTTAACACCTCCTTTCCTCTTCTGACATATTTCTCTCCACTTACCTTTGTACCTGGGCAAACTGGAAGTAAAATTTCAATGGAACATGTACATGCTCTGAGATCTGAATCTTTCATTGCAGGTTTCCGAGGACTCCTTATGCAATCAGAAACTAGCATATCCTACCACAATGTGTTTGAAAATGATTATTCACAGAACAGGAGAGCCAAAGTCACTCCATTATTACCTCACTCTTCATGAAGTAGAACATGGTCTTCTTTTCTACATTGACTTCAATTCCAATTCGTTTTCATGTAGTGTTAATTCCTTCCCTCCAGGGGTAGGATTCACTGCATGGAACACCCAGAGTTCATCACAAGTGCCCTCTCTAATAGCCATCACCCATTTAACCTTTCCCCCCACACCCCTGCACTCTAACAACCCTCGGCTTGTGCTCTAAGGTTGAGTCTGTTTCCTCATTGGCCTATTTTTCTCCCCACACTATGTTCATTTGTTTTCTTTCTGAAATTCCATAGGAGTCAAGTCATAGGCTATTGGTCTTTTCTTACTGATTTTGCTTAGCTAAATCCACTCTAGATCCATCCACATCTTTGCAGATGGTAAGATTTTATTCTTTTTGAAGCTGGTTCCTATTCCATTCAGAAAAATCACTCATCAGCGAATGGACATTGAGACTCCCTCCATCACTTCACTATGGTTGATAATGCTGCTGTAAATGTCACGGTACTTGTACCCCATTGAATGTGCATTTTTGTGCCCTTTGGGGAAATACCTAGGAGGGCAATTGCCGATCCTAGGGTTGTTCAATTTTTAGCTTTTGGAGGAACCACAATACTTTTTTCCAGAGTGGCTGCAATAGCCCGCATGCCCACCAACAGTGCAGGAGGGTTCTGCTTTAAGCAGAATATTCCCTGCCAGCAATTTCCTAAGGAGGAAACGGAAAACCTGTAGGATAACCTGACTCACCCAGTGTTAGGCAAGCAGCCACAGAAATTCACCCCGGGGTTCCTGACGCCAAGCCCCTTGAAGCCACCAGAATGCCTCTATCCAGGAGAATTCCCAAAGACTCTTTTTCTGACTTCATCACCCATGAAATTGCAGAGAAAGTACAGCATGTTCAACTACCTAGGTGGTCCATTGAGTGAAACTTTCAGAAAGTCAAGCTTCCATTCTCAATCATACAAGGTTCCTTGGAGTCCTTTTGAATTTTCCCTCTGCCCGCATTGGAACTCTTTGGATGAAAAGACAAATCCATTAGGATACATCACCTTTGACAAAGGAGAAGACATCATCCAAGTCTCTGACCACAAACAGCCACCTAACTCTGGATGCCTGCCATTCCACCACAGCCTGGGCCCAGTGGAATAAACACTGTTCATGAAGGACCACAGTCTATGTTCAAAACACACACCGAGTCCATCTCATCTTCCCTTTCGAATCCAAGGGATCGCCTAGGAAAGAGATGTTCCAAATACCATCGCAAGCCGGAGATAAACAGAGAAAATGGGATCCTTGCCATGGGCTCCCTGCAGGGAAACTCGGGATTTCTGGCACCCACTCTAGATTGCTGACGGCTGCTTCAGTGTGACTCTGTGGTTTCACTGGAGACAAGAGAAAAGCCCAGGCGGTGTGGGGTGAAAGAGAAGTTTTACCTCCCATCCTTGTGACGTTGTGCCCAATGGGCCTGCTGTTTTCTCTGAATGCTGACATCCTGGAACAAGCTTCATGACTGACTCAGATGCTGATTTCAAAACTTCAGGTCTTGTGGAGCCAGAGTGAAGAAGGGTTGTCAGGTGGGGATAAGCAGGCACCTCCCACCCAAAGCCTGCACACCTGCTCCGATTCCTGGGAGAAGGAGAGACACATGCTTGTTTCTT
>JAHRIG010000412.1:3333415-3356987 GCA_020311275.1 Eira barbara
ATATATATATATATATATATATATATATATATATATATATATATGACATCTTCTTTATCCATTCATCTGTTGTTGGACATCTAGGCTCTTTCCAAAGTTTGGCTATTGTGGATATTGCTGCTATAAACATTCAGGTGCACGTGCCACTTCGGATCACTACATTTGTATCTCTAGGGTAAATACCCAGTAGTGCAATTGCTGGGTCATAGTGTAGCTCTATTTTTAACTTTTTGAGGAACCTCCATGCTGTTTTCCAGAGTGGCTGCACCAGCTTGCATTCCCACCAACAATGTAGCAGGGTTTGCCTTTTTCTACATCCTCACCAACACCTGTCATTTTCTGACTTCTTAATTTTATCCATTTTGACTGGTGTGAGGTGGTTTCTCACTGTGGTTTTGATTTGCATTTCCCTGAAGCCGAGTGATGTTGAACACTTTTTCATGTGTCTGTTGGCCATTTAGATGTCTTTGCAGAAAAGTCTGTTTATGCCTTCTGCTGATTTCTTGATTGGATTATTTGTTCTTTGGGTGTCGAGTTTGATAAGTTCATTATAAATTTTGGATACTAGCCCTTTATCTGATATGTCATTTGCACATACCTTCTCCCATTCTGTCAGCAGTCTTTTGGTTTTGCTGGCTGTTTCCTTTGCTGTGCGAAAGCTTTCAATCTTGATGAAGTCCCAATAGTTCATTGTTGCCTTTGCTTCCCTTGCCTTTGGCAATGTTTCTAGGAGGAATTTGCTGTGGCTGAGGTCAAAGAGGTTGCTGCCTGTGTTCTCCCCTAGGACTTTGATGCATTCCTGTCTCACACTGAGGCCTTTCATCCATTTTGAGTCTATTTTTGTGTGTGGTGTAGGAAATGGTCTACTTCCATTCTCCTGCATGTGGCTGTCCAATTTTCTCAACAGCATTTGTTGAAGAGACTGTCTTTTTTCCATTGGATATTCTTCCTGCTTTGTCAAAGATTAGTTGACCATAGGGTTGAGGGTCCATTTCTGGGCTCTCTATTCTGTTTCATTGATCTATGTGTCTGTTTTTGTGCCAGTACCATACTGTCTTGATGATGACAGCTTTGTAATAGAGTTTGAAGTCTGGAATTCTGATGCCACCAACTTCGGCTTTCTTTTTCAACATTTGTCTGGCTATTCGGGGTCTTTTTTGGTTCACTATAAATTTTAGGATTATTTGTGCTATGTTTTTGAAAATTTTTGATGGTATTTTGATAGGGATTGTATAAATGTGTAGATTGCTCTATGTAGCATAGACATATTTACCATATTTGTTCTTCCAATCCATGAGCATGGAACATTTTTTCATTTCTTTGTGTCTTCCTCAATTTCTTTCATGAGTATTCTATAGTTCTCTGAGTACAGATTCTTTGTGTCTTTGGTTAGGTTTATTCCTAGGTATCTTATGGTTTGGGGTGCAATTGTAAATGGGATTCACTCGTTAATTTCTCTTTCTTCTGTCTTGTTGGAATATAGAAGTGCAACTGATTTCTGTGCATTGATTTCGTATCCTGACACTTTACTGAATTCCTGTATGAGTTCTAGCAGTTTCGGAGTGGAGTCTTTTGGGTTTCCCACATAAAGTACCTTCTCATCAGCAAAGAGTGAGACTTTGACTTCTTCTTTGTTGATTCGGAAGCATTTTATTCCTTTTTGTTGTCTGAATGCTGAGGTTAAGACTTCTAGCACTGTTTTGAATAGCAGTGGTATTGATAGTGGACATCCCTGCCATTTTCCTTACCTTAGGGGAAAAGTTCTCAGTTTTTCCCCATTGAGAATGGTATTTGCTGTATTTGTTGTGAGTTTTTCATAGATGGCTTTTATGATATTGAGGTATATATCCTCTATCCCTACGCTGTGAAGACTTTTGATCAAGAAAGGATTCTGTACTTTGTCAAATGCTTTTTCAGCATCTATTGAGAGTATCATATGGTTCTTTTTCTTCCTTTTATTAGTGTATTGTATCACATTGATTGCTTTGTGGATGTTGAACCAACCTTGCAGCCCAGGAATAAGTCCCTCTTGGTCATGGTGAATAATCCTCTTAAAGTACTGTCGGATCCTATTGGCTAGTATTTTGGTGAGAATTTTTGCATCCATGTCCATTTGAGATATTGGTCTGAAACTCTCCTTTTTGCTGGGGTCTTTGTCTGGTTTTGGGATGAAAGCAATGCTGGCCTCATAAAATGAGTTTGGAAGTTTTCCTTCTGTTTCTATTTTTTGTAACAGTTTCAGAAGAATAGGTGTTATTTCTTCTTTGAATGTTTGATAGAATTCTCCTGGGAAGCCATCTGGCCTTGGACTCTTGTTTGTAAGGAGATTTTTGATTACTGCTTCAATTTCCTTACTGGTTATAGGTCTGTTCAGGTTTTCTATTTCTTCCTGGTTCAGTTTTGCTGGTTTATACATCTCTAGGAATGCATCCATTTCTTCCAGACTGTCTAATTTGCTGGTGTATAGTTGCTCATAATATGTTCTTACAATTGTTTGTAAGAATAAGTTTGTAGTTGTTTCTTTGGTGTTGGTTGTTGATCTCTCCTCTTTCATTCATGATTTTATTGATTTTGGAAGAGACCTGAAACTGGGGGGGGAAAAAGGAGGGAAAAAGAATATAGATATAGATATATAGATATCAATAATCAGCCTTGTGAATAGGATAGAGCCATACACTTGATTTTGGTTGTTTTTTGGTTGATTAGAAGAAACCGACTCTTTGTTTTGTTGACAGTTTCCTTTGCTGTGCAGAAGCTTTTGATCTTGATGAAGACCCAGAAGTTCATTTTTGCTTTTGTTTTTTTTTTTGTCTTTGGAGATGTGTCTTGAAAGAAGTTGCTGTCCAATGTCAAAGAAGTTACTGTCTATGTTCTCCTCTAGGATCTTGATAGATTCCTGCCTCACGTTGAGGTCTTTCACTCATATCAAGTTTATCTTTGTATAGTGAGAGAGAATGGTCGAGTTTTATTCTTCTATACATAGCTGTCCAATTTTCCCAGCACCATTTATTGAAGAGACTGTTTTTTTTCCACTGGATATTTTTTCCTGCTTTGTAGAAGATTATTTGACCATAGAGTTGCAGGTCCATATCTGGACTCTCTACTCTGTTCCATTGGTCTATGTGTCTATTTTTTGCCAGTACCATGGTGTCTTGGTGATCACAGCATTGTAGTAAAGCTTGAAATCAGGCAATGTGATGCCCCCAGCTTTGTTTTTCTTTTTGAACATTTTCTTAGCAATTCTGGTTTCTGGTTCCATACAAATTTTGGTTTGTTTGCTCCAACACTTTGAAGAACGCTGGTGGAATTTTGATCGGGATGGCATTGAAAGTATAGATTGCTAGAAAGAGGCAACCCGTTGTTGGAGAAATAGGAGAAGATATTCACAAATGACATTACAGACAAAGGGCTGATAGCCAAGATCTATAAAGAACTCCTCAAACTCAACACCCAAAAAACAGATACACATGTCAAAGAATGGGAAGAAGACATGAACACACACTTCCCCAAAGAAGACATACAAATGACTAGCAGACACATGAAAAAATGTTCATCATCACTAGCCATCAGGGAGATTGAAATAAAAAAACCACATTGAGATACCAGCTTACACCAGTTAAAATGGCCAAAATCAATGGTACAGGAAACAACAATTTTTGGAGAAGATGTGGAGAAAAGCGAACACTCTTACACTGTTAGTGGGAATGCAAGTTGGTGCAGCCACTTTGGAAAACAGCATGGAGATTCCTGAAGAAATTAAAAATAGAGGTACCCTATGACCCTGCAATCGCACTACTGGGTATTTACTCCAAAGATACAGATGTAGTGAAAAGAAGGGCCATCTGTACCCCCAAATTCATAGCAACGATGTCCACAATTGCCAGACTGGGGAAAGAGCTGAAATGCCCTAAATTTTAGCAGCCTCCCAATCTCTAGCACCAGAGGAGCTGAGAGCTTGGGATCCTCCTCTTCAGTGAGCCCTCAGAGAAAAGCAGTCAATCACTCCTGTCTCCTTGGTCTCCAGTTGTGTTCCATGCTCATCCAGCCTGTGACTGAGTGTTTCTATCTCCAGCAGATGAGTTCATTTGGAATCTTCAAACCCAGCAGATTCCTGCAGTGTGCTTCTGTGCAGCTCCTTCCAGTGAAGCAAGGGGTAGGCCTCCCTGGATCTGGCACTATGGGGTACCTGCTTGAAGAGTAGTGGCTTGACAGTTTATGGCCACCCTGAGCTGAAAGCCAACTCCTTGGCGCTGTCTTTGCAGCTGGCTTCCCTGCTCTGATACCAGGACTTCTGTGACTCCCAGGGTCCTAAGACCTCACTGTCCCAGTGAGGTTTCTACCCCTTGCTTAGCCACTGAAGCAACGTCCCTCCACAGAGCAGACTTCTAAAAGTTTTGATTTTGTGCTCTGCTGTTCTATCACTTGCCAGTAGCTGGCTGATGGAGCTTTACCTGCGTGGCCTATTTTCCCAGATATCGCCTTGGATTCACTTCTCAGAATCTCTGACCTTCCAGAAAGTGGTCGTTTTTTCTGTTCATAGAGTTGATGCTCTTCTTTTCTTCAATCTCCTGTTGAGTTTGTAGGGGTTCGGAATGATCTCATTACTATCTAGCTGAATTCCTGGGACCAGATGAAATTAGGTCTCCTACTCCTCCACCATCTTCCTCCTCCCTTGATTTTTTTCTGAATCTACTGAGAGGACCATGTGGTTCTTCTTTCTTCCCTTATTTATGTGTTCTATCAGATTGATTGTTTTGAAAATGTTGAACCAAACTTTGCCTCCCAGTGATAAATCTCACCTGGTCGTGATGCATAATCCTTTTAATGTACTGTTGGGTCGTATTAGCTAGGATCTTGTTGAGAATCTTGACATCCACATTCATCAGGGATATTGGTCTGAAATTCTCTTTGTTGATGGGGTCTTTGCCTGGTTTGGGAATCAAGGTAATGCTTGAAAGAGTCTGGAAGTTTTCCTGCTGTTTCTGTTTTTTGAAACAGCTTTAAAAGAATAGGTATTTCTTCTTTGAATGTTTGGTAGAATTCCCCAGGGAATCCATCAGGGCCTAGGCTCTTGTTTGTTTTGGGGGACATTTTTAATCACTGCTTCCATCTCATAACAGGTTATTATTGGTCTATTCCAGTTGTCAGTTTCTTCCTGTTTCAGTCTTGGTAGTTTATATGTATTCAGGAATGCATCCATTTCTTCTAGGTTGCTGAACTTATTGTCATATAATTGTTGATGAAAATTTCTGATGATTGTATTTATTTCTTTGGTATTGGTCATGATCTTTCCCCTTTCATTCATAATTTTACTAGGGTCCTCTTTTCTTCTGGGTAAGTCTGGGCAGTGGTTTGTTGATCTTATTAATTCTTTCAGAGAACCAACTTCTAGTACCTTGGATGTGTTCTACTGTATTTCTGGTTTCTGATTAATTGATCTCTGCTCTAATCTTAATTATTTCCCTTATTGTGCATTTGTTAGGTTTAATTTGTTGTTGATTTTCCAGATCCTTAAGATGTGAGGATAGTTTGTGTATTCAGGATTTTTCAATTTTTTTGAGTGAGGCTTGGATGCCTATGTATTTCTCCCTTAGGATCATCTTTGCCATATCCTATAGGTTTTAGATTACTGCGTCTTCATTCTAATCAGTTTCCATGAATTGATTAAGTTCTTTGATTTCCTGATTGGCTCAAACATTCTTGAGCAGGATGGTCTTTAGCTTCCAAGTGTTTGAGTTTCTTCCAAACTTTTTCTTGTGGTTGAATTCCAGTTTCATACCATTGTAGTCTGAGAATATGCAGGGAATAATCTCAGTCTTTTGGTATTGGTTGAGACCTGATTTGTGACACATTATGAAGTCTATTCTGGAGAAAGTCCATGCGTGCTTGAGAAGAATGAGTATTCTGTTGTTTTAGGGCGGAATGTTCTGTATATATCTCTGAGGTCCATCTGGTTCGGTGTGTCATTCAAAGCTTCAAAGCTCTTGTTTCTTTGTTGATTTTCTGCTTAGTTGATCTATCTATTGCTGAGAGTGGAGTGTTAAGGTCTCCTACAATTGATGTATTATTACCAATAAGTCTCTTTATTTTGGTTAATAGTTGGCTTATGTAGTTGGCTGTTCCCATTTTGGGAGTATAGATATCTACGATTGTTAAATTCTCTTGTTGGATAGACCCTTTGAGAATGATATAGTATTCTTCTGTATCTCTGACTAGTCTTTAGCTTAAAATCTAATTTGTCAGATATGAGAATTGCTACTCTGGCTTCCTTTTCAGGTCCATTGGCATGAAATATAGTTCTACATCCCTTCACTTTAGTCTGGATGTATCTTTAGTTTCAAAATGAGTCTCTTTTAGACAGCATATGGATGGGTCCTGTCTTTATGTCCAGTCTGCAGCCCTGTGTCATTTTATGGGAGCATTTGGGCCATTCATGTTAAGAGCGATTACTGGTAGATAAGATTGTACTGTCATCATGTTCCTGTGAAGTCCTTGTTTCTATGGATTGTCTCTGTATATCTCTGTTCTGTATCACTCTTGGGGGCTTTCTCCTTTTATAGAACCACCCATTAATATTTTTTGAAAGACCTTATTTATTTATTTGACAGAAAGGTAGAGAGAGCACAAGTAGACAGAGTGGCAGGCAGAGGGAGAGGGATAAGTAAGTTCTCCACTAAGCAGGGAGCCCGATATAGGGTTTGATTCCAGGATCCTGGGATCATGACCTAAGCCAAAGGCAGCTGCTTAACCAACTGAGCCACCCAGGCACCCCATAGAAACCCCCCTTAATATTTCTTGCATGGCCAAATTAGTGGTCACATATTCTTTTAGTCTCTGTCAGTGCTGGATGTTTCTTATCTCTCCATTTATTCTGAATGACAGCCCTGCCAGAAAAAGAATTCTTGGCTGCATGTTCTTCTCATTTAGTGCCTTGAATATGTCTTGCCAACCCTTCCTGGCTTGTTAGGTCTCTGTGGACCACAGGTCTGGCATTATTCTGATGTTCCTCCCTCTGTACGTAAGGAATCTCTTCCCCCTAACTGTCCTTAAAATGATTTCCTTGGTTCTAAGATTTTTGAGTTTTACTATTACATGCCTGGGGGTTGATCTGCCTGCATTGATCTTGGAGGGATGTCCTCTGTGCCTCCAGGACAAGATTACAGGTTTTATTCTCCAGATTAGGAATGTTCCCAACTACAATTTGGTCCAATATATCTTCTAGTCTTCTCTCTCTCTCTCCACTCCCTTCAGGGACCCCAATAATTATGACACTGGAAAGTTTCATGGCATCATTTATTTCTTTAATTCTATTTTCATGGATTTTAACTGTTTGGTCCATTCCTCCTCCTGCTTCTTCTGTTCTATCAGTTCATCTTCAAGATCACTAATTCATTCTTCTGTCTCATTTACTCTATTAGACATCCTAGATTAGATTGTATCTCATTGATAGCATTTCTAAGTTCTGTCAGATCTCTCACTACTGCCCTTAATGAATCTATGGTGCCATTAATAGATTATTACATATTCTAGATAGAAGTTCTTTGTCAGATATGTCATTCGTAAATATGTTCACCTACTCTATAGCTTGTCATTTCATGCTCTGAACAGGATCATTAGTAGAACAGAAGGTTTTAATCTTGATAAAGTCCTGTGTTATAACTTATATCTTGCTTTATTGTCCTGTATAAAAATGCACAAAAATTTACCCTTGGACAATGATTAATGTATTTCTGTAACATATTTTCTCACAGTTCTGCAGGGTAAAAGTCCAACATAAGGCACCAATGTGGTCAGGTTCCGGGGAAACCCATCTTACTGGAGGTTTGTCGATGGCCAAGTTTTGGCTGTGTGCTAACATAACCTTTCTTTGTAGGTGTGCATGGAGAGAGCAAGCTCTCTGGTGTCTCTTCTCATAAGCATGCCAACCACATCATGAGAGTCCTAACCCTACTGTTCTGTTCATTTCTTTTCTTTTCCTTTTCTTTTCTTCCTTTCCTAACTTATTTTAGTCCATTTTCTCTCCATTGTTCAGATTCAGTATTTCTGTTGTTTCACCTTCAATTTATTGGCTCTCCCTCTGTCACCATCATTGTTCTATTGAGCCCACTTAATGGGTGGTAAAAAATTATGGTTACCATATTTTTCAGTTCTAATTACTTTTTAAGTTCTTCTCTTTATATTTGCTTCTGTCTTGAGACTTACTTTCATTGGTTTAAAGCATGATCGCAATTTCTTGATGAAGGTTCTTTTCAAAGGATAGTTCTTTTCAAATCCATTGGGTATCCCAACATAGGTCATCATTGGATATGGTCTTTGGATTGTGTAGCATGTTCAGGATGACATTTTTCTGGATTTTAGCATGGTGAATATTCTTAGTTATACATTTTGCATATTTGGGGTGTTATGTCCTGAGACTGGATTTTCTTCAATCTGGTTTGCAAGTACATGGTGGCTATACAAGAATGTGGCTAGCAATGGCAGCCCCTGCTATATGCCCAAACCAGAGGGAGCATACCAAAGCTGGGCCAGAAACAGCTTAAAGCTATAGTGCAACCTGCGTGGAAAGTCACATCTTGGTGGCTTTCTTCCCTGCAGACAGAGGTGAGGGCATATGATGAGCTAAAAACATGTTGTCTGCTGAATTCATTTCTGAGGATGGACTCATGAGGACTTTGTAAATGTCCAAAGTCTACTCGGGAGTGGGAAGTTTTCAGGAAAAGTGTGTTCTGTGTATTGACATCATTTTTTGGGTATTTTTTAAATCTAATTTTATTTTTTCAGTGTTCCAAGATTCATTGTTTATGCACCACACCCAGTTATCCATGCAATACATGCCCTCCTTAATACCCATCACCAGGCTCACCTATCCCCCACCCCCCTCCCCTCCAAAACCCTCAGTTTGTTTCTCAGAGTCCACAGTCTTTCATACTTCATCTCCCCCTATTATTTCCCCCCCAATTCACTTTTCTTCTTCTTTTCCTAATGTCCTCCATGTTATTACTTATGCTCCACAAGTAAGTGAAACCATATGATAATTGACTTTCTCTGCTTGACTTATTTCATTCAGCATAATCTCCTCCAGTCCCGTCCATATTGATACCTAAGTTGGGTATTCATCCTTTTTGATGGAGGCATAATATTCCATTGTATATATGGATCATAGCTTCTTTATCCATTTATCTGTTGAAGAGCATCTTGGATTTTTCCACAGTTTGGGGATTGTTATGAACATTGGGGTACAGATGACCCTTCTTTTCACTACATCTGTATCTTTGGGGTAAACACCCAGTAGTGCAATTGCAGGGTCCTAGGGTACCTCTGTTTTTAATTTCTTCAGGAATCTCCACACTGTTTCCCAAAGTGGCTGCACCAACTTGAATTCCCACCAACAGTGTATGAGGTTTCCCCTTTCTCCACATCCTCTCCAACACTTGTTGTTTACTGTCTTGTTAATTTTGGCCATTGTAACTGGTGTAAGCTGGTATCTCAATTTGGTTTTGATTTCAATCTCCCTGATGACTAGTGATGATGAACATTTTTTCGTGTGTCTGCTAACCATTTGTATGTCTTCTTTGGACAAGTGTTTCTTCATGTCTTCTGCCCATTTTTTGATGTGATTATCTGTTTTTTGGGTGTTGTGTTTGAGGAGTTCTTTATAGATCTTGGCTATCAGCCCTTTGTCTGTAGTGTCATTTGTGAATATCTTTTTCCATTCTGTGGGATGCCTCTTTGTTTTGTTGACTGTTTCCTTTGCGGTGCAGAAGCTTTTTTATGGACATCATTTGAGAAGTTTATTTTATGCTTGTGGAAGAATGGCTTACTGGGATGGTTGGCATTGATATTGGGCTTGCTCAAAACATACATTAAGGTGACCCCTCTTACTAGTGTCCTCTTCCTAGCTGTCATCCTTCGAGGTCCTGCTGAGAGAGCCCAGGTCTCATAGAAGTGGTGAGCCCTGAGTTGGTGTGCTGACTTGGATGAAATTAGACATAAATTCCCATCCCTACCCACTTTGGCAAATGCGAGGTTGGGAATGACTTTTACCCTCATTTGAATCATCACAGTGGAGTCACAAAGGGAAAAGGTCACCTGAAAGCCCCAAAGGCCAGTCTCTCCCTCTCTCCATATCAGCCTGGGGCAGGTGTGGGCAGCCTCACATCTACTTAGGCACTCCCTAGGGGAAGCATATCACTCATGGTTGACTAAAGGACCAGGGATCACATGGAGGGTTCTCCCTACAGGCATACTCCAAGGACAATTACCATCCTTGGTTCAGCTTTCACCAGGCTGCAAGCCCCACGTATTTATTTCCTGACTGCTAACCTATTCCTCTGTTTAGCTAAATCCAGCCTCTCCTCTTCCAGTGGAGAACCCCTATTACACAGAATTGCTGGAGTAAGTTGACTTTTCAGATCACCCCAATTAGGATGAGGAGACTATCCTTGAATGCCCCTCCCCAAAGGGGATAACGGCATTTCAAAAGAACTCTGTCTCTACCAGAACCCCTCTCTCTATAGTCCATTATGTCTTGTCCCACAGATGGGGGAGTCCATTCATTCAGGGTGAATAAAAACATCTCTTTGGGAAACTCTACTGACAAAATTTAACCCTGACACTTTCCTTCAAGGAGTGGGTTTCCTGAAATGGAAGTGATGCCCTTAAACCACACTCTCAAAGAAAGGCATTTCAGTCTCACTTGGGAAAATAGAAGATGGGTTCACTTTGTTCATGCCATGCTGCTTAGTGTGGCAGCAGTGGGAGAATATGGCTGCAAAATGGTGATCTGGAGGGATGATCCAGGCACTACTGCAACCATGCCCTAGGTAGACTCACCAGAAACAGCATTCTCAGAGCGTTGCAACACACAGTGAACCTCAAGGAAGCATAGCTGTGCTGCAACGTGTAGAAGCCTCTGTAGACCTCTGCCTTCCACATTGAAAATGAAGAAAACCCTGTGGGACAATGCTACCCAAGTCCAGATTCAGTCACCACAATTCCCTTCAACAAGTGGTCCCACTCTCCTACTCGCTCATGCCCAAACCACAGTGTCCTCCTGGACTACTTCCTGGTACGCACCCATATTCCTGGATTTTCTCCTCTCTTCCCAGTCAGCTTTTCTCCCTGTGAGGGACTGAGTGAAAGCTAAGCAATCCCACACTCATCCTGTTCATGCCTCCTGTGGATTCCAGGACACAAGCTTCTCATTCTACCCCATGCCAGAGTTCCACAGACCTGCATGTCATCCGCTTTCAGTACCTATCTCCCCTGGAGTGCTGTTACCCATCTCCATGTGCCTTGTCCACTTAGGGTTTCTTCAGGAACCACTCAGAGAAAGTCTCCCTCCACAAACTAGTCCATCACCCATTCCCTTCTGTCCATCCCCTGAACTAACACACAGGTCCCAGGAGTCATTGGCATTGCTTCACTGCACTGTATTCTTTCTCCAATAATGTTACCTTCATAAGCAGAGGGACTGATCCCCACAATCTGTTCAGGGTCCAGTAGGCATTTTGCACTAATGAATGCATTGCTCTTGATGGAAGCCACCTGGAAAGAAGCAATCCAGCTCAATCTAGGTCTATGAAATATGAAGTCATATTTCAACGGTAGCTATTTATCCAAGAGTTCCACACAGAACCACAAATCTTTACTAAGTGCCTTGCCTTAAAATATTGTCCTGCTATGCAGGAGAGAGTATTCCCTTGGACCCAGAGTGGGACTGCTTTGTTGCTGAGGAAACCCATCACTGAGCCCAAATACAGATGAGACCTGGAGGAGATGGAAGCTCAGGACAGCAGGACCATGGTAGGGGGTTTTGGACTAAAGCCACAGTGCTGAGAGACCCTTTCAGACCCTGGATGCTTCCCACAGACATGAAATATGCACTGCCCTTATCCACGTTTCAACCCATGTTCCACAGAGCAGCAGAAATGGTGAGGATGAGGTGGACACTGGTGTCATTGTGTCCCTCTTGTGGGTTTTGTGAACATCCCCTGTTTCTGCATTCTGGGCCATTGCAGGCTTCTACGGAGCACTACTTTGCATAACTGGCTAATTTAGGCCACTGGTTCAGGGGTGAAGTACCAGTCCTGTAATTCACACCCAGGGTACCCAGAGAAACTGGCTGGCTGACCTTGTGGGATGCAGGAGCAACTTGTGCCCAGAGATTCACAGAATGTCATGCACGACATGCATGACACAGCCTCTGGCTTTTTTTGCAGGTGGACTTGGAGGCCTTGGGAAGCAGCTCTGCCTGCCAGAATGGCTGTGAGGACACTATAGACATAGAATGAGGCTGGAGAAGTCTCAGTCTTTAGACAGGACAGCCCAGCAGCTGGCATGTACCCACGTCTGAGGCTTAGTGGTTCCTTACACACAATAAGCAGAACAGGAACTTGGGTGGGACAGCAGGTTCATTGGTTTCTAACCCTTTGTAATGAACAGATAGCTATTTTAACTACTATAGTGACTGTTTTACATGAGTTAAATTTCTCCTGCTTGTCACCATCTCTGATTTCACCTTTCTTCAACCACCTAATCATTTAGGAAGTTTTTTGGGTACCTTGTGACTTTTCAAGCTTCAGTAGCCCTAGGGTTAAGTGGCTGTTACCACTTGTGGGTGAAGAGCTTGCTGGACAAGGCAGCCTGCTCACACAGTGGGGCTCCGCTGCCACATCTGACCCCAGCTGAGCCCTACTTCTGGAAGGAATTGATCTCACAGTGCTGAGAACCAAAGACAGAGGCTTACACCCCCATATCCAGACTGGCCACTCAGCCCTCATCCTTCCTCCACCTACACATCCCCTAACAGAGCCAAGACCCCATGGGTGATCCAGCGCTATCAGCATTAGTATGAGGATAATAAATTACTAAATGAAAAACCCAATCCCTTTCTCTTGGCATCTTGAAAAGAAAACACTTTACCTGGGATTATCATGAAGGTACAGTGGGCAGAAGAAATGGGTAGCCTGCTGCTGAGATAGAATTAGTTGAATTTCTTGATATTGCCATTTTCTTTCTCTGTCTCTGTAATGACAGTGTTTTGTGCACACAGCTTTCATTTACTTTCCCAAAACAAACATTATTATTGTACACATTCTTGGCAGCAGCAACAACACAGCCTGACATGTTCAACTGTCATCTTATGACCAGGGCACAATACTCTAAGAAAGGTCCCAGGACGTCTGACTAACCCACTCCTTGTTTCCCACGAACCCTACAGGTTATCCGCTTATGGAACACAGTACACGAGATCACACTGCATGAGAGTTTTTCAGGATGAAAGGAGAACTTCTGTGACATTGGCACAGATACTGGCCTTTTCAGGTCACATCTTGAGTTGTTCACAGGCAGGCTAACAGTGATGAGGGAATAATACACTGCCTGGACACAGACAAAGGTAACAAGGCCCCCAGGCAGGTCTGGGATACTGCATTCCCACTGTTTGTTCTGAGGTAACACAAATGGTCTCCACTAAATATGCCTGAAGTGCAAAGTACCTTAAATTTCCTGGGTAGTTGAGAAACAAATAGCATCATCACCTGGGCAGAGATTCACCTTCCCCTGAGATGTAACAGCAGGGAAGGAGGCATGCTGTGGGTGGGGCCTGGCCTCAAAAGTGAGGGACAAGTAAGGGGTGGGATATTATTTCCAGCTGACCTCCAGGTCTGCAGGTGTCTGAGGGCTCACTTGACACCTCACTTCCTCCTTCAGGGGAGTCTTCACTCAGTCTCCAGGATGCACCTGGAGGAACAGGGACAGGTAATGGAAGTCCAAAAGGCCACCTGAAGTTAATTTGTGGAGTCTGGTGTGAGTGGGCCTCACTTCCTGCTGTGGCCAGCCCATCTACAAGGTGGGTGTCAGCATTTCTCAGCCCTGAGCTTGCATAAGCAATGCTTGCAAGGCCTTCCTCAGCCGCCGGAGTGTATCATTCCCTGTGGCTGGTTGGAGAATAGGCATCTGCATTTCCATCCAGCTGCTTCCCCAGACCTCCACTCTTACCCAGGGCCAACACAGCACTCAGAAGAGGTCATGACCTCACTCACCTCCAGCCCCTGTATTTCCACTTCACTCTGCCATTACACCAGAAATTTTAGGTAAACTTTCTGTTTCCCCAAATTTTCATTTCTGGTGCAATTAAAGGATGAGTTCAGTTAAATTCACTGCATATCTAGATGATTTCCAAATAAGATAAAAAAAATTACTTAACACAGTTTTCCCTACTTTTGGCTTCCTCATTACAAAGAAACTCAAGAGAAATTTAGCCTCCGAGTGGATATGTTTTGTGTTTTATTGAAAGATTATACTATGAAGAAGTACATGTTTATGGGAATTATGAGGTGTATTTATAAATTTGTCATTCTAAAGATTGCTGCTATAGCACACAGTTCATAACTACTTACTACTTAGTTTTGGCTAGAAGTTAAACATTTAGAATTCTTTTTTTTTTTTTAATCAGAATTCAGAAATGTAGTGAGTATTTCTGTTTTTGTGGTAAAATATTTATTCACCTGCGTTCATTAAGAGCATGTTCTCCTTGTGACAGAACACAATTGGAAACATTTGTCATGTTACTAAGGCTTTGACTGGAAAAGCATATTTAAAGGGGTGTACATAGACTCATATCTGACCAGAGAGCTTGAAGGAATAAGGTTGACTTTATGGAGATGCCCCAGCCCCTTGGAAATAGCAGACTGACCCCTTGTTTGCAAGGTTTCCAGAAGCCTTATTAGGTGAGGGAAGAAGCCCACTTCTAGAATGACAAGTGCAAGAACCTCAGGATATTGTGGAGACCTTAAGAAGAAAAAAGACTTAATCCAACTCTATGGGGTTTGCAGGCAAAATCTGATGGGATATCTTTGACTGGGCCTCTGGCCTTGAGAAGCCATTCAAATTGAATATGAGAAGGGGGAGGTAAGATGGTGGCACAGTAGGGGACCTCATTTTACCTGGTCTTTTGAATTTAGCTGGATTTTATGAAACCATTCTGAACACACGCAAATTCAGCCTGCAATGTAAGAAAATATATCTGGAACTCAGAGAAGTAGACAAACCATATGAGACTTTTGACTCTGGGAAACAAACTGATGATTGCGGAAAGGGAGGTGGGTGGGAGGATGGGGTAACTGGGTGGTGGGTATTAAGGAGGACATGTAATGTGGTGAACACTAGTGTTATGCTGAACTGATGAATCATTGAACATTAAACCAAAAGCCAGTGATGTAGTTCACCTTGGCTAACTGAGTGTAAATAACATATCTAATATGTATATATAAATGTGTCTATGTCTATGTCTATACCTATACCTATATCTCTACAAGCAGAAACGACTGCTTTTTGCAAAGTAGGAAGTGAAATCTGTGGGAAATATCAGAAGATAAACAGAGGAGGGAGCCTCCATAATGTAGCAACAAGAAAGTGACATAATACCAGAACAAAAAGTCAGAACTACTTGTCTGCTCCAGTGAGAGACACTCTTTTCTGAATGAGGCACAGGGGATAAATAGGGCAGAATTCTATGTAGGTTACTGTGGTCTCTGGATCCCAAGAGCACAGAAATGTCAGGGTACTTAACCCGATAGTGTCCAAGCAGAGGAGCAGGCAAACTGGTTAAGAGCCCAGAAGGGACTCTCAGCTCCAGTCAACACAAACGGTGAGCCAGGCTGGTAGGGAGACTGCTCTGTGTCTGAGAACTCTGATAAATACTGGAATGTGCTGGCCGGTTACCATCCCCTGGGGGGTTTGAAATGGCCGTGCCTAAAATCAATCATGGGGATTGTTAGGGTCCGGGATCAAATGAACGAGACTGATGCAAAGTGAAAGTGAAGCAAAGCTTTATTTCGCACCAAGCATTAAAACCAAACCGAACAGTAGGGGCCGTCTCTTACAAAGAGGCACGACGATGACCCCGACGAGGCCGCTCCCTGGACGAGGCCGCTCCCGACGACGAAGAGGCGACGACGGCAAGGATGATAACCCCAACGACGCAGACTCTGCTCCCCATGACACCGCTCCCGATGAGGCCGCTCGCCAACCCCAATGACGCTGCTTGTGGCGCCGAGGCCACTCTGGGCAGCACTGCTCCCATTGACTACTATTACTTCTACCCCAAGGGCTATTCCAACAGCTACTACTACTCCTCCTCCTACTCCCCCCTGCACAGCCTCGCAGACTAACATTTACAGAGGTGGTTGAGCCTGGCCCACACACAGGTGGCCAATGAGATTTCAACTCACCACAGTAAATATATGCACGCCCCACTAATTGGATGTGTCCATCCGGCCTGGCCCGCCCCTATATCCGGGGTTGCAAGTAAGTTCCTCTGGCTAACCAGGCCCTCATTCAGGCACTCACATTCCTCCCCTTTCCTTGGAAATTAGTCAAATCCTTGACTTTTCAGCCAGTTCTATGTTCTCCTGTTGTAAGGGGTTATATTGAGCATGTAAGACTAACATTTTTATCTCTCTAATTTTCTTTGGTACAAATGACATTAGGGTGTTTATAATGCAGGGGCCAAAAAGTAACAGTAGTGCACAGTCGGCTGATGAGTTAGCCATTCACCACTTTGTATAACCTTTTCCATTTTTCCTAATTCCATTCATCTAATTTCCCACCTATACTTTACATAAACAGGTAACAATAGGAGCAATAATAAACTCCAGGTTTTTTTGTCTTAGCTTTAGTCCACGGTCAGCGGGGTCTGTCGGCTGTGGCTTCCATCTCTGGGGGGCGTCCTCATCCTTGGCTTGTTTGACGTGACCTGCATGAATCCAGGCCCTAATGCCTTCCACTTTTACTGCCGTGGGGGTGGTCAGGATAACAGTAAACGGTCCCTTCCAGTGAGGCTCCAAGTTTCCCACTTGATAGTGATGTATCCAAACCAAGTCCCTGGGTTGGTAAGGATGTGGTTCCACCTCTGTCTCCTTCCCAGTGTGGGCAGTCCGGATCTCTGCGTGGGCTTTTTTTTTTTTTTTTTAAGACAGACTGAAATGCCTGCAGTGACTGGAGTACAGACTGATCAGTCATTTCTGCTTGGGCTACCTCTTGTAGCCAAGGACAGAGCAGTGGTGGTGGGGGGAGTCTCCCAAGCATTATTTCAAATGGGGTCACCTTGTTTAAATAGGGTGTACATCATGCCCTGTGGAGGCGAAAGGAAGGAGATCCACCCGTCCACTGTCAGTCTCCAGAATTAGCTTTGTCAAGGTCTCTTTAAGAGTCCTGTTCATTCTCTCTACTTGTCTGGAGCTCTGGGGCTGGTAGGCACAATGTAGTTTCCAATTAGTGCCCACGGCCTTGGCCAATGCCTGTGAGACTGAACTCACAAATGCAGGGGCATTGTCTGACACGATTGCAAGAGGTAGCCCAAACCTAGGAATTATTTCTTCTAGTAGCTTTTTGGCTACCACTCCTGCCACCTCATGTTTGGCAGGAAAAGCCTCTACCCAGACTGAAAAGGTATCTACAAAAACTAACATATACTTGTGCCCAAATTTTCTGGGTTTCATTTCTATAAAATCTATTTCCCAATAAATTCCCGGTTCCTTATCTCTTTCTCTTTCCCCTCTTCCCATTTTTGTTCTTCCCACATTAACTGCTTGGCATTGAGCACATCTATCAACTACATTCTGAACCATACGCACTAATTTAGAAACCTGGAACTGCTTGCCTATAAGCTCCTTGAGTTTGCGTATCCCCAAATGAGTACCCTGATGTATCTGGTCTACTAACTTCTTACCTAGTCTTCAAGGAAGAATTATTTTTCCTGTTTTAGTCTTAGCCCAGTCCCCTTCATAGTCCAATTTAACCCATTTCTGTAAATACTTTAAATCTTCTTCTGAATAGTTCAGTTTTCCTGGTAGGGCTGGAGCCGGGAGTGTAACTAGTTCTTGTACTGTTTCTCGGGCTGCTTGCCTTGCAGCTTGATCTGCTAATTGGTTTCCTTTTGAAATCAGATCAGTCCCCTTTTGGTGTCCCAGGCAACGCATAACGGCCACCTCTTTTGGGTCCCAAATAGCCTGGAGGAGAGCCAATATTTCTCCTCTGTTTTTAATTCCCTTTCCTTCTGCTGTTAATAGGCCCCTTTCTTTATAAGTAGCCCCATGTATATGGAGGGTAGCAAAGGCATACCTGCTGTCCGTATAGATGTTGGCGGTTTTACGTTTGGCCATCTGCAGTGCCTTAGTGAGTGCAATCAGTTCCACTTTTGGGGCCGAAGTTCCATGTGGCAGGGCTGCTGTCCAGAGTTTCTTCTCAGGAGAAACCACCGCAGCCCCTGCATACCTCTTTCCATTGACCATGTAGCTACTCCCATCTGTGAACAGAGTCATCTCGGCATCCGGGAGGGGAATGTCTCTGAGATCCGGCCTTCATCCTGCGACTTGGGTTAGGACCTCCCCGCAGTCGTGCGGATGGTCAGCCAGCTCCTCTGGCAGCAGCGTGGCTGGATTTAGCGCCACCGGGGGCCGGAAGGTCACTCTTGGTTCGTTGAGGAGAAGGGCCTGATACCCCGTCACTCAGGCGTTCACCATCCATCGGTCTGGTGGAGTCCGGAGAAGGCCCTCGATAGTGTGTGTGGTGGTTATGATGAGATTTTGACCCAAAGTTAATTTACTTGCATCCTTGACCAGGAGGGCCATGGCAGCAATTATGCAGAGGCAAGGGGGGAACCCAGCCGCTACTGGATCTAGTTTCTTGCTAAGATAGGCTATTGGCCTTTGCCAAGGTCCCAGAGTCTGAGTTAAAACTCCTTTGGCCACCCCTGTTTTTCACCCATATACAAGTGGAAGGGCTTGGTAACATCTGGGATGGCCAATGCTGGGGCACTCAGTAAGGCTGTTTGTAATTCCCAAAATCCTCCTTCGGCCTCAACTGTCCACTCTATCATAGCGAGCCACCCTTTTGCCAGTTAGTAGAGAGGTCGGGCAATCTGCAAACCGCGGTATCCACAGCCTACAGTAGCCCACCATCCCAAGAAACTCCCTCTCTTGTCGGGATGTGGTGGGGCGGGGGTATTGGGTGATCACCTGTTTCCCGGACTCAGACAGTGAAGAGCACTCCCTCGTGGAGATCAAAGCCTGGATAAGTGGCACGGCTCTGACAGAGCTGTGCTTTCTTTGCTGACCCCTGCGTGAAACGACTGTATCTCCCTGATGCCTACTGTCACAACTGAGGTGCTGGCACCACTCTCAGGGCCTTGGGGTTTAGGCCAAAGCCATCAGGGTGTGTGCAGTTTTGCCTGTGCCTGAAAGAAGCCTTCGGGCTTTAGGGGAAAGCAGAGCTGACAGGGCCCCCTCCATTACGTTCATTCAGGGATCTGAGGGGTTGGCGCCCTGCTCTGTGCTTCTAGGTGTCACCACCGCTTCTCTCTTCACAGGACACAGTGAGGTGTGCGGGGCCAATGCTTCATCTTGAAGCAATCCCATGGCACTGGCTTTGTGCTTCCACTGCCCGTTTTGCACAGGCCTCCCTGTACAAGGCGGCCCCAGAGAGGTTTGCCTGAAGGCCAGGGTAGCGGTCCTGTCCTCTCTGTGAGCCAGGTGTGCAGCGTGGTGCTTTCCTTACGCTTGCTCCAGTGGGGTGAGTGACGACGGGTGTCAGCCTATGGAAGAGGGGTGGCTGCCAGAATTCCTCCCGCGCCCTCAGACCTGGAGTGTGTATTCTGCTGTGGGTCCCGCGGTCACTGTTGCTGCAGGAGCCGCTTTTGATGGCCTCGTGTGTTGCATCTGTGAGGCCAACAGAAGGGGCCACCTCCTCAGATGGCCCCCTCCCAGAGAACCGGCAGGCAGACTTCCTTCGGCTTCCGCCCCAACCCGCCAGGTGACTCTTTCTCTCTTCCCGAAAGAGGCCTGCACGTGAATGGCAGCCCAGCTGCAGGCTTGTTTCTTGGAGGTAAGGTTCTGGTGCTCTCTCAAGGTTTCCAGGCTAAGCTTGGAGAAGGCATCTTATTCCATGGAGCGACGGGTGCGGGGACGGTGGTGGCATTCCACCCTGACTTGTTTCGCACTGGGAGGTTGTGGGGCTTGACCTCAGGTGTTCCCACACACTCCGAGCCAACAAACCGCTTTCCCATGTAGGCCGCGAGGCGCTGCAGAGCGAGAGGCCGGCCCCACAGCCTGGGCACTCCGGGCTCAGGAAGCGAGCCGCTCCCTCCCTCATCCACGCTTCTCATTTAAGGCATGTCGTTTGAGGGAGGATGTTCTCGCCGGCGTATGGTGCTTCTATGACTTCAGGGCTGCTCTGGCTCATTTGACTTCCAGGCCCCTGCGTGAAACAACTGTATCTCCCTGAAGCTACTGTCACAAAAGAGGTGCTGGCAGCAAACACAGGTCCCTGGGATGTTGGCCCAAGCCGGCAGGGTTTGTGCAGTGTCGCCAGGGCCTGAGAGAAGCCTTAGGGCTTTAGGGGAAAGAGGAGCTGACAAGGCCTCCTCCTTTAAGCTCGTTCAAGGAACTGAGGGGTTGGCGCCCTGCTTTGCGCTTCTAGGTGTCACCACCGCTTCTCTCTTCACAGGACACAGTGAGGCATGCGGGGCCAATGCATCATCCTGAAGCAATCCCATGGCACTGGCTTTGCACTTCCACAACCCATTTTGCACAGGCCTCCCTGGTCAGGGCGGCCCCAGAGAGGCTTGCCTGAAGGCGGGCGTCGCCGTCTTGCCCTCTCTTCAGTGTGCAGCACGGTGCTTTGCTAAAGCTTGCTCCACTGGGGCAGACTGAGAGTGGGCGTCAGGCTGACGGAAGCGGGTTGGCTGCCAGAATTCCTCCCGCGCCCTCAGAACTGGAGTTTGTGTTCTGCTGTGGGTCCCGCGGTCACTGTCGCAGGAGAATCCGCTTTCAACACCCTTGTTTGGGGCTTGGGTGAGGCCGAGGGAAGGGGCCACCTTCTGGGATGACCGCCGACCTGAGGCCCGGCAGGCAGACTTCGTTAGGCTTCTGCCCCAACCCTTCGGGGAGACTATTTCTTTGCGAAAGAGGTCTGCACATGAAAGGCAGCTTGGCTTCAGGCTTGTTTCTTGGGGGTAAGGCTCTGGTGCTCTCTCGAGGTTTCCAGGCTGCGCTTTAAAGAGGCATCCTTCTCCGTGGAGTGACGTGTTCGGGGACAGTGTTGGCATTCCACCCTGACTTGTTTCTTACAGGGAGGTTGAGGGGTTGACCTCGGGCGATCCCACACACTCCGAGTCAGCAAACCATTTCCCCGTGTATGATGCAAGGCGCTGTGCCTCCGGGAGAGGCTGACCCATAGCCCAGGCTTTCTGGCCTCTGGAAGCAGGCTGCTTCCTCTCGCATCCACACTTCTCTCTTCGCACAGGTCATTAAGGGGAGGACATTTTTCCTGGTGATCGGTGTTGCTTTAAATTCAGGGCCGCGCTGGCTGGATTGGTTTCCAGGCCCCTGTGTGATACGACTGTATCTCCCTGAACCCTGCCGTCACACCAGAGGTGCTGGCAGCACCCACATGTCCCTGGCGTGTAGGTCCAACCCATCAGGGTGTGTGCAGGTTTGCCTTTGAGAAGGCTTCTGGCTTGAGGGGAAAGCAGAGCTGACAGGGCCCCCTCCGTTAAGCTCGTTCAAGGAGCAGAGGGGTTGGATCCTTGCTCTGTGCTTCTGGGTGTCACCACTGCTTCTCTCTTCAAGGGAGGGAGTGGGGCGTGTGGGGCCAGTGCGTCATCCTGAAGCAATCCCGTGGCACCGGCTTGGTGCTTCCACTGCCCGTTTCGGCACTCACTGCTCAGGGCTGCCCCAGAGAGGTTTGCCTGAAGGCCGGCGTCGCTGTCCTCTCCTCTCCGCGAGCTGGGTGTACAGCAAGGTGCTTTCCTGACACTCGCTCCAGTGGGGCCGACCGACGGTGGGCCTCAGGCTGAGGGAAGAGTGGCTGCTGCCAGAAGTCCTTCTGCACCCTCAGACCTGGAGTGTGTGTTCTGCTGTGGGTCCCGCGGTCACTGTCATGGCACAAGCCGCTTTTGACCCCCTTGTGTGGGGCTTCGGTGAGGCCGATGGAAGGGGTCGCTTTCTCGGACGGTCCCCGAACCGAGTCCCACCACGCAGCCTTCCTTCGGCTTCCATCCCAACCCGCTGAGGCGAATCTTTCTCTCTTCGCGAAAGAGGCCAGCACGCGAAAGGCAGCTCGTCTTCAGGCTTGTTTCTTGGAGGTAATGCTCTGGTGCTCTTTCGAGGTTCCCAGGCTTTTCTTCGTTAAGGCATCCTTCTCCGTGGTGCGACGCGTAATGGGATGGTGTTGGCATTCCACTCTGACTTGTTTCTCACAGGGAGGTCGAGGGGCTTGTCCTTGGGCATTCCCACACACTCCGAGTTAGCAGATCGCTTCCCCGTGTACGGTGGGAAGTGCTGCCGCAGGAGAGGACGGCCCCACAGCCCAGGCGCTCAGGCCTCAGGAAGCGAGCCGCTTCCTCTCCTATCCACGCTTCTCTCTTCGCGCACGTCGTTCAGGGGACTACGTTTTTCCTGGAGAACGGTGTTGCTTTGAAATCAGGGCCACGCTGCCTCATTGGGCTTCCAGGCCCCTGTGTGAAATGACTGTATCTCCCTGAAGCCTATTCTCACAACAGAGGTGCTGGCAGCACCCACGGTTCCCTGGGGTGTAGGCCCAAGCCGGCAGGGTGTGTGCTTGTTTACCCGCATCTGAGAGAACGCTTCGGGCTTTAGGCGAAAGCGGAGCTGACAGGGTCCCTTCCATTAAGCTAGTTCAAGGAGCTCTGTGCTTCTAGGTCGTCACCACCACTTCTCTCTTCAGGGGACACAGTGGGGCGTGCGGGGCCATTTCCTCGTCCTGAAGCAATCCTGTGGCTTTGCGCTTCCACTGCCCATTTCGCCCAGGCCTCACTGCTCAGGGTGGCCCCAGAGAGGTTTGCCTGAAGGCCAGGGTTGCCGTCCTGTCCTCTCCGTGAGCTGGGTGTGCAGCACGGTGCTCTCCTTATGCTTGCTCAGTGGGGCTAACCAATGGCGGGCGTCAGGCTGAGGGAAGCGGGGCTGCTGCCAAAAGTCCTCCCGTGCCCTCAGAACTGGAGTTTTCGTTCTGCTGTGCATCCCGCCTTCTGTGCTCCCGCATAGGGTGGCGGTTGGAGTAGCATTTGGAGCCATTGCCTCCACAGCATGTCAGGCTGCTGTGAGACATAATGAACGGTTCCCTCTCTTGGATGTTCTGTCACCCACGGCCTGGGAACCTTCCTTTGGCTTGTGCACCAACACAAAGGGCGAATCTTTCTCTCCTCAGCAAAGAGCGACCTCGTGAAAGGCAATGCGGTTTCAGGCTTTTTTCTAGGAGGTAAAGCTCTGGTCCTCTCCTTATGCTTCCAGGCTGGGTTTTGAGAAGTCAAATTTCTCCATGGAGGGACGTGTGCAGGACGCTGTTCTCTTTCCACACTGACTTCTTTCTTACAGTGAAGCAGACTGCCTTTTTGTCAGGTGTTCACACATTTGAAAACTTCTTCCCCTTTCGCGACACAAGACGGTGAGTTGAGAGAGGCCGGCTGCTCAGCCCCTGGGACTCCCCCGATCAGTTAGCGGCCAATTCCTTCACTCGTCCATGCTTCTCTCTTAGCCGACGTTGGTCGGGG
>JAHRIG010000413.1:0-20576 GCA_020311275.1 Eira barbara
TTGCTTCTGTTGCCTTTGGCGATGTTCCTAGGAAGAAGTTGCTGCGGTTGAGGTCAAAGAGGTTGCTGCCTGCATTCTCCTCAAGGATTTGGAGGGATTCCTTTCTCACATTGAGGTCCTTCATCCATTTTAAGTCTATTTTCTTGGGCGGTGTAAGGAAATAGTCCAATTTCATTTTTCTGCATGTGGCTGTCCAATTTTCCCAGCACCATTTGTTGAAGAGGCTGTCTTTTTTCCATTGGACATTCCTTCCTGCTTTGTCGAAGATTAGTTGACCATAGAGTTGAGGGTCTATTTCTGGGCTCTCTATTCTATTCCATTGATCTATATGTCTGTTTTTGTGCCAGTACCATACTGTCTTGATGATGACAGTTTTGTAATAGAGCTTGAAGTCTGGAATTGTGATGCCACCGACTTTGGCTTTCTTTTTCAATATTCTTTTGGCTATTCGAGGTCTTTTCTGGTTCCATATAAATTTTAGGATTATTTGTTCTATTTCTTTTAAAAAAGTGGATGGGATTTTGATAGGGATTGCATTAAATGTGTAGATTGCTTTAGGTACAATAGACATTTTCACAATATTTGTTCTTCCAATCCATGAGCATGGAATATTTTTCCATTTCTTTGTGTCTTCCTCAATGTCTTTCATGAGTACTTTATAGTTTTCTGAGTATAGATTCTTTGCCTCTTTGGTTAGATTTATTCCTAGGTATCTTATGGTTTTGGGTGCGATTGTAAATGGGACTGACTCCTCAATTTCTCTTTCTTCTGTCTTGTTGTTAGTGTAAAGAAATGCGACTGATTTCTGTGCATTGACTTTATATCCTGACACTTTTACTGAATTCCTGTATAAGTTCTAGTAGTTTTGGAGTGGAGCCTTTTGGGTTTTCCACATATAGTATCATATCATCTGCAAAGAGTGATAGTTTGACTTCTTCTTTGCCAATTTGGATGCCTTTAATTTCTTTTTGTTTTCTGATTGCTTTGGTTAGGACTTCTAGTACTATGTTGAACAGCAGTGGTGATAACGGACATCCCTGCCGTGTTCCTGACCTTAGCGGAAAAGCTTTCAGTTTTTCTCCATTGAGAATGATATTTGCGGTGGGTTTTCATAGATGGCTTTGATAATATTGAGGTATGTGCCTTCTATCCCTACACTTTGAAGAGTTTTAATCAGGAAGGGATGCTGCACTTCGTCAAATGCTTTTTCAGCATCTATTGAGAGTATCATATGGTTCTTATTCTTTCTTTTATTAATGTATTGTATCACATTGATGGATTTGCGGATGTTGAACCAACCTTGCAGCCCTGGAATAAATCCCACTTGGTCGTGGTGAATAATCCTTTTAATGTACTGTTGGATCCTATTGGCCAGTATTTTGGTGAGAATTTTCGCATCTGTGTTCATCAAGGATATGGGTCTGTAATTCTCTTTTTTGGTGGGATCCTTGTCTGGTTTGGGGATCAAGGTGAGGCTGGCCTCATAGAATGAGTTTGGAAGTTTCCTTCCATTTCTATTTTTTGGAACAGTTTCAGGAGAATAGAAATTAATTCTTCTTTAAATGTTTGGTAGAATTCCCCTGGGAAGCCGTCTGGTCCTGGACTTTTGTTTGTTTGGAGATTTTTGATGACTGTTTCAATCTCCTTACTGGTTATGGGTCTGTTCAGGTTATCTATTTCTTCCTGGTTCAGTTGTGGTAGTTTATATGTCTCTAGAAATGTATCCATTTCTTGCAGATTGTCAAATTGGTTGGCATAGAGTTGCTCATAGTATGTTCTTATAATTGTATTTCTTGGGTGTTGGTTGTGATCTCTCCTCTTTCATTCATGATTTTATTTATTTGCGTCCTTTCTCTTTTCTTTTTGATAAGTCTGGCCAGGGGTTTGTCAATCTTATTAATTCTTTCAAAGAACCAGCTCCTAGTTTTGTTGATTTGTTCTATTTTTTTTTTAGTTTCTATTTCATTGATTTCTGCTCTGATCTTTATGATTTCTCTTCTCCTGCTGGGTTTAGGCTTTCTTTGTTGTTCTCTCTCCAGCTCCTTTAGGTGTAGGGTTAGGTTGTGTATTTGAGACCTTTTTTGTTTCTTGAGAAAGGCTTGTACTGCTATATATTTTCCTCTCAGGAGTGCCTTTGTTGTGTCCCACAGATTTTGAACCGTTGTGTTTTCATTATCATTTGTTTCCATGAATTTTTTCAATTCTTCTTTAATTTCCTGGTTGACCCATTCATTTTTTAGAAGGATGCTGTTTAGTCTCCATGTATTTGCGTTCTTTCCAAATTTCCTCTTATCATTGAGTTCTAGCTTCAGAGCATTGTGGTCTGTAAATATGCAGGGAATGATCTCAATCTTTTGATGCCGGTTGAGACCTGATTTATGACCCAGGATATGGTCTATTCTGGAGAATGTTCCATGTGCACTAGAGAAGAATGTATAGTCTTTTGCTTTGGGATGGAATGTTCTGAATATATCTGTGATATACATCTGGTCCAGTGTGTCATTTAAGGCCTTTATTTCCTTGTTGATCTTTTGCTTAGATGATCTGTCCATTTCGGTTAGGGGAGTGTTAAAGTCCCCTGCTATTATTGTATTACTGTCGATGTATTTCTTTGACTTTGTTATTATTTGGTTTATATAGTTGGCTGCTCCCATGTTAGGGGCATAGATATTTAAGACAGTTAGGTCTTCTTGTTGGACAGACCCTTTGAGTAGGATATAGTGTCCTTCCTCATCTCTTATTATAGTCTTTGGCTTAAAATCTAATTGATCTGATATAAGGATTGCCACCCCAGCTTTCTTCTGATGTCCATTAGCATGGCACATTGTTTTCCACCCCCTCACTTTAAATCTGGAGGTGTCTTCGGGTCTAAAATGAGTTTCTTGTAGGCAGCATATTGATGGGTTTTGTTTTTTTATCCGTTCTGATACCCTGTGTCTTTTGATTGGGGCATTTAGCCCATTAACTTTCAGGGTAACTATTGAGAGATATGAATTTAGTGCCATTGTATGGCCTGTAAGGTGACTGTTACTGTACATTGTCTCTGTTTCTTTCTGATCCACTACTTTTAGGGTCTCTCTTTGCTTAAAGGCCCCCTTTCAATATTTCCTGTAGAGCTGGTTTGGTGTTTGCAAATTCTTTCAGCTTTTGTTTGTCCTGGAAGCTCTTTATCTCTCCTTCTATTTTCAATGAGAGCCTAGCCAGATATAGTATTCTTGGCTGCATGTTTTTCTCGTTTAGTGCTCTGAATAGATCATGCCAGTTCTTTCTGGCCTGCCAGGTCTCTGTGGATTGGTCCGCTGCCAATCTAATGTTTTTACCCTTGTATGTTACAGACTTCTTTTCCCGGGCTGCTTTCAGGATTTTCTCTTTGTCGCTAAGACTTGTAAATTTTACTATCAGGTGACGAGGTGTGGACCTAGTTTTATTGATTTTGAGGGGCGTTCTTAGCATCTCCTGGATTTTGATGTTTGTTCCCTTTGCCATAGTAGCGAAATTGTCTCCAATATACCTTCTGCTCCCCTCTCTCTTTCTTCTTCTTCTGGAATCCCAATTATTCTAATGTTGTGTCATCTTATGGTGTCGCTTATCTCTCGAATTCTCTCCTCGTGGTCCAGTATTTGTTTGTCTCTCTTTTGCTCAGCTTCTTTATTCTCTGTCATTTGGTCTTCAATGTCACTAATTCTTTCTTCTGCCTCATTTATCCTAGCAGTGAGAGCTTCCATTTTTGATTGCACCTCATTAATAGCTTTATTGATTTCAACTTGGTTAGAGTTTAGTTCTTTTATTTCTCCAGAAAGGGCTTTTATCTCTCCGGAGACGGTTTCTCTAATATCTTCTATGCCTTTTTCGAGCCCGGCTAGAACCTTGAGAATCGTTATTCTGAACTCTAGGTCTGTCATGTTACCAATGTCCGTATTGTTTAGGTCTCCAGCCTTTGGTATGGCCTCTTGTTCTTTTTTTTGAGGCGTGTTTTTCTGTCTTGTCATTTTGTCCAGATAAGATTTGCTTTCTCCTGCTGTGGAATTCTGCTGTTCTTGGTGGGCGAAATTGGTCTTGGCTGGGTTTCTTATTGATCTTCTGGGGGAGGGGCCTGTTGTAGTGATTCTCAAGTGTCTTTGCCTCAGGTGGAATTGCACCGCCCTTTCCAGGGGCCAGGGTAAGTAATCCGCTCAGGTTTGCTTTCGGGAGCTTTTGTTCCCTGAGTGCTTTCCATAGAGTTCTGGAGGACGGGAATGAGGATGGCAGCCTCCCAGTCTCTGGCCCGGAGGAGCCAAGAGCTTGAGGTTCCGCTCCTCAGTGTGCCCTCAGAGAAAAGCATCCAACTGCCCCGCCTCCCTGGCCTGCGGTTGCTCCTTGAGGAAAGCAGTCAATTGCTGGAACCTGGAGAAAAGCACCCGGTCGCTTCCGTCTCCGTGGCCTCCGGCTGTGCTCCGAGCCCACCCAGCCTGCCACTGGCAGAAGGTAACCCCGGGCTGAGAGCTCACTCCTCGGCTTTGTCGCTGTAGCCGGCTTCCCAGCTCTAATGTCTGCGAGCTCTGTGGCACTCAGACACCTCCGGTCCTTCTGTGACCCCGCGGGATCTGGGGTTATGCTGACCCCGCCTGGGTTTCCCCTTGGTTTAGCCTCTGGAGTGATGTCTCCCAGTGGAGCAGACTTTTAAAAGTCCCGATGTTGTGCTCCGTTGCTCCGCCGCTTGCCGGGAACCGGCCCCTCCCCCCAGGGTCTATCTTCCCGTCGCTTTGGATTCACTTCTCCTCAGGTCCTACCTTTCAGAAAGTGATTGATTTTCTGTTTCTAGAATTGTTGCTCTTCTTCTCTTCGATTTCCCATTGGATTTGTAGGTGTTCAGAATGGTTAGATAAGCTGTCTAGCTGATCTCCTGCTACCCGCTGTCCTCTCAGCCTGCTACTTCTGCGCCATCTTGACTTCGAGTCCTACCATGTTTTAATTAAATATTTCTTTCATTTTTCACAAGTTAATATTTTTAGAATTAGTATAGTTACAGTATATTTATTCATGAAAATAAAGGTGATATGATTTAATAATTCTGTAGAAACACTTAAGTAAATCTTTGTACATAAACTATCATAAAATCTACCTAAAATTATACTTACTTAGATATACTATTTTATATCAAATTATGATAGTTTAGAGCATTTTATTAGGTGCACGTGTCAAAACGATAATTTAAAAATCTCTTCAAGGACATATAGCTAGCAATTATATTTGTCATTAGCCAATATTTCTTCTAAAGTTTCATCTGTACCATTTGCATTCTGCTTATTCATTTTCTTTTTATCCATTTCCTAAATCTGTCTCATTTTTGAGACTTTGCCCCTTTGAGCACACACTTAAAAATTGTTCTTTTCATATTTTATATGTAAGAAAAATGTGTTTGTATGTGTATACTACACCTTGTATACTACAAGGCTTCAAAGGTCTTTGTGTATTGAAGATATCCAATCTAATAAATCCACTAACTACAATACTTCTAACTTTATGATTTTATGTTGACTTTTTTTTCTCTATCAAACATTTGCCAGTCATGGATGTGGAGAAAGGGGAATCCTCCTACACTGTTGGTGGGAATGCAAGCTGGTGCAACCACTCTGGAAAACAGCATGGAGCTTCCTCAAAAAGTTGAAAATAGAGCTAGCCTACAACCCAGCAATCGCACTACTGGGTATTTACCCTAAAGATACAAAGGTAGTGATCCAAAGGGGCACGTGTACCCAAATGTTTATAGCAACAATATCCACAATAGCCAAACTTTGGAAGAACCTAGATGCTCATCAACAGATGAATGGATAAAGAAGATGCAGTCTATATATACAATGGAATACTATGCAGCTATCCAAAAATGACTTGGACTCAGGTCAGGATCTCAGGATCCTGGGATCATCATTTCCAGTTTCTGTGTTCAGCAGGGAGTCTGCCTGTCCTTCTGTCCCTCTCCCTGTTAAAGCTCTCTCTCTCTTCCAAATAAATACATTAAAAATTTTTTTTAAAAAAGAACTCTACTGAATGCCATGAAAAAAACAAAGGGAAAATCCCTGCCATTCTACCCACAGAGTAAGAATGATTACAAGGAGGATGACTTACATCTTGCCAATCCTCAGTGTTCTCAGTTTGTGCTTTTCCAGGCAAAAGCACATCTTAATAGGAAACCAAATTCCAAAGTTTTAATAAATGTGTTTGTAAAACATATCGTCTAAATTCATGTCAACCATTTTATTAGAAGCTGTACAGTAAAAATAGTTGTCAAAGTCTACTTCTTTCAATAAAGTTTTTATAATCTTTTTAGATTTACAGAAAAGTTGTGGAGATAGTACAGAGAGTTCTCATATATACCTACCCACCACCCCACCCCACCCCCGCAGTTTCCCCTACTGTTAACATCTTACATTAGTATGGTAGTTTGGTCACAATTAATGAATCAACATTGGCACATTAGTATTAACTACAGTCAATACAGTATTCACATTCCTTTTGTTCTTACCAAAGTCTTTGTATTGGTCCAGGATCTCATACAGGATACCATACTACATTTATTTGTCAGATTCCCCTTAAGCTTCTCTTATCTATCATAATTCTTCAGACTTTCCTTGTTTTTAATGACTTGGACAGTTTTGAGGAATACTAATCAGGGATTTTGTGGAGTGTTTCTTAATTTGGTCTTGTCTGATAATTTTCTATTATTGGGCTAGGGTTATTTTTTAAGATATTAGGAAAAGTGTGAAGAAGACCACAGAGGTAAAGTGCTATCCCCATTTCATTACACGTTTACCTTTTTTGTTGTTGTTTTTGTTTGTTTGTTGTTGTTTTGTTTTCCTTTTTTGTTTCTAAGTTCTTGTAGAAAACTTAAATTACACAATACAGTGTTATTAACTATAATTACAAAGTTATACAGTAGATCGCCAGACCTTTTTTTATTTTATAATTGAAAGTTTGTATGAAGGGTAATTTTTGATTTGCTATTTTTTGTTTCATACATTGGAAGCCTAACATCAGTACAAGTCCAACTAATCATGGTAGAAATCTCATTTTTAGCCACTCTGGTTAGCATATTTTTTTCAGAAATATAGTGATGAAAATATTGTGGTTCATAAGGAGAATAATATGTTTCAACATAATCTTTTTCATTTCATTTATGTATAGGTGAAAATGATAAGCTTGTCGTTTAAAAGAGGAATATATTTTGCAAATGAAGACTTAAATTGTCTTTTATTTACATAAAACAAAGCCATGATATATAAATAATAATTCAAAGATTATAGTTCTAATCTTACATATCTATAAGCACCCTGAGTTTGTAGTAATTGTCCATTCCTGGTTCCCACTCTCAAAGATTTTGATACAGAATAACAGGATGGTGGTCAGATCTATACAATTTAACAGCCCATGGAATTCTGATGGTTCAGCATATCATATTTGAGAAACAATCTTGTGAAGGAAAAAACAAAAAACACACAGCTAAATCCTGTAGGGTCTAACTCCCATTATTCTAGTAATAGAATATCCCTCATCATCCACATCCACATTTTAATAGGTCTGATGACTAGTAGGCTACATATGGCCATATGACTAAACTCTTGCTCCTGAAGTGAAAGTAGAAATAAAGTATGCAATTTTTTGTCACTTCCTTAAATTCTGAAGTACTTTGTATCTCATTTCATGGTCTGGAATATGGTCTTGCTGCTGGTAAGCCACATTTAACCAAGGAAAGCAAGAAAACTAAGGGAATGTTGAACAAAGAAATAGATCTTCCTGGGTATTCTGAACCACCTGCAGTTCTTTGTGCTGTTCTGTAAGAGTCTCTGTATTTTCTTGCCTGGTTTGTCACAGCAACACTTTAATAACAATTTTGAGGAATTAAGCCAACTCCTACCAATAGTCATATAATGCATATTTGTTAATATTTCAGTTTTAGAGTGGCCTTATATCCTAGTCTGACCAGAGCTTTCTTTCATCTTCAAAAGTGGCCTTGTTGAGACAATAAATTAGATAGCCACCTTAGTTTTAAGAAACCTGGATTGATCAATGATATATCGAAATTTTAAGAGGATTCTACTGAAGGCTAAATTCCAATTCAGGTGTAGTTTAAAATTATGGTGACTTTATAAGCTTTGATTAAGCAGAAGGATAGAACAGCCTATACTAACGTTATTTTACCACTATGTATATGTAATATTTTAATCCATGTTTGATTAGAAGGTAAAAAAGATAAACAGGCAAATCTAGTCTGGAATGATTTACCTCTTTTATTTCTACTTAAATCATTTCACAGTCTCTCCACTCTCCTCTGCTATCTAAAAATCAATGAGCCAGGAATTCTACAGTCCATTGGCAAGTGCCTATCACTCTTCCAAATTTCTGAATAACTGAAATGATTAATTCATTTAAATTTATTGCCCAGGGAATATCAGAGGTGACAGATACTTTTCTCAATAGTGATTTACACTGAGAAGGAAATAAAAATCCTGACTATATTTTAATTAAGTGAATAAGCTGCTAAATTCAAGACCCTTTCCCTTGCAATTTCTTTAAGGAGCAAAAGTGCTCTTAGCCTGTTTTTTGTTTTTTGTTTCTATTTTGTGGCATACATTTTTGCCACTTCTTTTCCTTGCCTTAATGGGGTTGATATCCCTAAAGATTCCTGCCTCAAAAACTGATTAATCTCTGGTTATTAAAACTCTTTACTGACATTGCAGGAAAGTGGTTGGGATCTCTTCATTAGCCTTGAGATGGGAAGCTTTAGATAAGCACAACTAAACAACTCTAACACCATCATCAGGGTATATTAACAATACAAGCTTTTACAGCATTTTAAAACTAATATTTTCTTCATTCCAATATGTTTTCATCACAGAGATTTGCAGGTCTATATACATCCATCTCAATAATATTCAAAACTGCTAACATAAGTCCTGGGAATATTATGCAATTGGAGCTTGTTTTCAGTAACATTTTCCTATCATTTTTTGGTGATTGAAAGTGATATGGCTTTAAGAGATGTACCAACTTGATTCATTGTTCTTTTTCTGTAAATCACACTCAAATCGGAAGTATACTCTATGATTTAAGAAATTTCATTTAAATTACTATATTTCAGGGTGCCTGGGTGGTTCAGTTGGTTACCTGTCTGCCTTCATCTCATGTCTGAGATTGAGCCCCGCATCTGGCTCCCTGCTCAGCCAAGAGTCTGCTTCTCCTTCTACCCCTCCCACTGCTCATGATCTCTCTCATGCTCTCTCTTCTCACTCACTCTCTCAAATAAATAAATAAAATATTTTTGATGCATAAATAAATTACTATATTCCAGTCTGGGTTGTTTTTTTTTTAAGTTAACAAACAAACCAAATGTAGGGTTTATTTTTTTGCCTGAAACTTGTTAGTTAACCAACAGTTAACTAACAGTACCAGTCTTCTCACATAACTGCAGCTATCCTACCAAGCTAAATTTGAGACTCTGAAATATTAGTACAGTGTTCTGTAATGATACTGCTTAAAATTTCACTTAAATATAAGCATATAAATATTATGTCCTATTAAATTTGTTATTTTCTCCAAGTTTATAAAGTTAGATGTCTAAAAAGGGACTGAGTAATATTCTACAAAGTTTTCATTGGCTTATGCCTAATGTATTATCACCCCACATACTGGTATCCACCTTTTCTTTACCCCTTCTTATTCAAATTGGAGAAATGACAACAGTTTTATGTGCAATTACTATTCTTTTTCCCAAATGTGAAATTCAATCACAACAAGGAAGGAAAAAAAGGTATTGACATAATTCAATTTCATTTCTACTTATCCTATGTCTTACTAGGCTTATAGTTCTAATATATTTTAAATCAAAATAAGATGTCAGAACTTATTTCAGTGTCTCTTTATATTTACCTTATTTTCTTCTATGTCTATTTCTTAATAAAATTATATGATAATGTGATTATTAGGAAAATAAAAACTAAAAATTAGTTAGAAGACATAAATAGCAAAGCGCATATATCACTTGCTTTTCAGAGCAACTCTAATCTTTATTGAGCACTTCTTAGTTCCAGGCACTAATTATAGCAAAATATATATGTTATTACAAGACAAACTGTGACTAGCACATGAACACATTTCCATGGAAATATAGGAAAAGGGGAGAGTAAAATCATATTAAAATCTGTAAGAATTGTTCTGGAACACATTCCTGATGTTTCTAGTTTTGGAAGTATAAACATGGCAGATAAAAATGTGGAAATTGCTTGAAGAAGACCACCTTGTACAGCAGGATGTCTCCAGAGAATGCTAAGTGCTAAGCAGAGCTAGACCCAGGTAATTCACTGATGGATAATATAAGGGAGACAGCTGGGACTGAATTACAGCTGCAGTGTTTTTCTACAATACAATGCCTCGACTTAATTTGAGTGAGTATTCCATATTTTTTTTTTTGAGAAAGGATATACATTATCAGAGATGTAATGTGTATTTAAAGATGTAAAAAGTCTGGAATTCGTCTAATCCAAACTATCACACTTGAGACAATAAGGCAGACTGACATACCCAAGAATTCACGGCCACTTGGTGACAAATTTCTATTTCACCTAAAGCACCTTACACAGGCCAGATATACTAAATATATCTAATCAATATTTTTATTTAAATGGATTTTTTTCCAAGGCACCTGGGTGGCTCAGTCAGTTAAGCATTTACCTTGGGCTCGGGTCAGGATCCCACGGTCGTGGGATTGAACCCCACATCACATCAGGCTCCCTGTTCAGTAGGGAGTCTGCTTCTCCTTCTCCCCTCCTCGTGCTCTCTCTCACTCACTCTCTTTCTTTCAAATAAATTTTTAAAAAATCTTTTAAAAAATGGATTTTTTCCCAAGCTTATTTTCTCAAACCTTCCTTCCTATTTCATTTTTTATTTTGATGATACATTTGTGTCATAAAACATAAAAACATATATGACATAAAAATTTCCATTTTGACAAATTTAAAGTATACAGTTTAGTGGTGATTGTTGTGCACCATTACCACCATCCATCTGCAGAATTTTTCATCTACTCAAACTGAAAATCCATACCCTCTAAATAATAACTCTCCATTTGTTCCTCCTGTCCTCCTAGACCCTGGAAACCACCGTTCTATTTTCTGTCTCTATGAATTTGACTAACCTGAGTACTTCACATAAATAAAATTATACACTGCTTGTCCTTTTGTAACTGCCTTGTTTAATTTAGTATATAATGTCTTCAAGGTTCATCCATATTGTAGGATGTGTCAAAATTCTTTTCCTTTTTAAGGCTGAATAATATGCGTTGTATGAACATATTACATTTTATTTATCCTTTCATCCATCTAGGAATCCTTAGGTTCCTTCCATCTTCGGTGTTTTGTGAATAATGCTCCTATGAAAATAGGTATACAAATATTGTTCACTCTCTGATTTTAATTTATCCCATCTTGGCTTTTTCTTTCTTTTCAGCGTAACAGAATTCATCGTTTTTGCATCACACCCAGTGCTCCATGCAATGTGCGCCCTCCATAATACCCACCACCTGGCTCCCCCAACCTCCCACCCATCTTTTGATAATTGTTATCTTTTATGATCTTGGTTCATATTTCTCATTATTCTTCTGCTTGGCAAAGATCTTTGCCATAACTCATCTCCATCATAACCATCAGCTCTATGAAGACTACTTTAACCACAACAGAATCTTACACTGTCTCAAAACTCACAAAAGGATTGATGCCCTTATCATTAGCCAGCACCCATTACATGAACCTCTTGTAGGTAAAGCTCCCTAGATAGCAGATAACGGATTTTGTCAACACACAGCTCTGCTGTCAATGTAAGTACACTAAACTCTCCTTGGAAATCACATTCAATAGTTACCCCAGTCATGCATTAATTAACCTGCGACTTTGTAGATTTATGTCTCATAGGTTGAACTTTTACCAGTGGAAATGAGAGCCTGGAAGGATCTGTCAGGTAACCTGCTCCCCCTGATCTTTCTGATCAAATGTTTCCTTCCATAGTGATTCCATATAGTCTCTCTCTGGATGTTTCAAGCATCCAATCAACAGTCAATGATTTCTTGAACAGCTGAAGGCAACTCTAATATATTCTACCTGTATTTGTTTTCCTCCTTCTCAGATCACTTCTCTTTTTCCATCACTCTCACCAGCAAAGGGGCTCTTACTTCCTTCAAGCCAGTGGGCAATAAACTCCAAAATCCTACCCAGAATATCTACTTCAAGTCTACTCCAGGTACCAAATGTCATAGCCCTAAATTCCTGAAAAACGGAGCCATAAGTAAGGTTTTATTTGAAGTGTTTACTACGCATTGTTATTAATAAAATAAGGACATTGTAAAAATACATGTTTTTTCAGACGTCTCTTGTGGTTTCCACACTTTTGTGATTCAGTCCTGTGTTTTACTCCCCCACTCATGTTTGGTTTTTTGTTTGTTTGTTTGTTTGCTTTTTGAGGATTCAAAAACTTTGAGTGGCTTACAGTTCTTAGTCAATATAGACACTGAATCATTTCCTGGAATCAATCATGTAACCTCTAAGTTTGCAAATCTCAAGGCACCCATCCACCTATATTAATTGCTCTTCCAAAAGGCTCACTTGCAGAATGCATTTGTGTGTGTAGCAGCCCGTGCAGAATCTTTAGCATGATGTAGATTTTATTTTATTTTTAAATTATTATGTTCAGTTAGCCAACATATAGTACGTCATTAGTTTTTGATGTAGTGTTCAATGATTCATTAATTGTGTATAACACCCAGTGATCATCACAAGACATGCCCTCCTTAATACTCATCACCTGGTTACCCTGTTCCCCCACCCCCTCCCTTCTGTAACCCTCAGTTTGTTTCCTGGAGTCCAGAATCTCATCAACATGGATGGAACTGGAGGATGATAAAGATTTTTACATTGCTATCCTGCTTGCTGCCATTGCTTCCTCTATATAATCACTGACTCCTAATTTTTCAAGTCTCTATCTCTCTGGTTTTTGTCAGAAACACAAATTTCTTGATATTATTTTACAGAAGTTTAGCTCTCCAAAAATCCGTCTTCATGAATGGGCTGTCTGGATATGCTCTGCTAACCAACAGGTTGCTAGCCTATGTTAGTGCACTGAAGTGGCAGAGATTTTTATTTTTTAAAGTTTTTTTTTTTTGGCAGAGAGTTTTAAATTCCTCCTATTGCTCCCTCTCAAATTCTTTATAGTAAGTTTAAATGAGGAGAGTATTAGTTGATTTCCACACTGATTTTAAATATTTTTATACTTAAAAGTAAATTTATATTTATATTTAAAATTAATATTCAAAATAATTTCTTCTGTTATAAATAAGAATTGGGGGGAAAATAGAGCAGGACTGGGCTTTTGGTTTTGCTTCATACGATAATCTTTTTCTCCACCCATGTATCTATATATAGTTATAACTGATGTGGTCATTGTGAAATATCTGTTGGCTTGGTTCATTCTGTTAGCTATTTTCCCTCTCTACAAATCTAGTCCACCATCATGGCTCCAGGGCAGAAAGGAGGAATGACAAGTATGTTATCTCACAAAGGATAAGGATAGGACACAGGGACTATTCAGACACCAAGAGCAGGGTGAAACTCAGGCAGGCATATAGTCAGGGAATAAAACCTTGATAGGTCTTACCTCACTATGGATTCCTAAGGCAGGAGTACTGCCCCTTTTCCGTGGCCCTTTTTATCCTTCAATGCCAAGGGATCATGCAAGACTCTCACCTACAAACCTAGAAGCCATCTTAAGGAAGAGGGAGAGGAAAGTAATTGGAAGGGGAGGTGAACCATGAGAGACTATGGACTCTGAAAAACAACCTGAGGGTTTCGAAGGGGGGGGTGGGAGGTTGGGGGAACCTGGTGGTGGGTATTAGGGAGGGCACGGATTGCATGGAGCACTGAGTGTGGTGAAAAAACAATGAATACTGTTACGCTGAAAAGAAATAAATCATTTTTTAAAAAAAAGATATTTTATAATTTTGGAGATCAGGTCAATATTTACCTGATAAAATTATTTCTGCTTTATTTTGCTTATTTACAGAAGTTGACAGATAGAAGGAAGGACTAAAATAAGTTTAAAAAAATAAAATAATTTTCTGCACATACTTCAGGGGTTGTAATGTAAATTACAATGTAACCCAGCTACATGTGTGTTATACTGAAGCCAGTTATATATCCACACTTAAACTTAGCCAGGTGTGTATTTTGGACTTGTGAGAAATAAGCAA
The DNA here is from genome assembly GCA_020311275.1 of Eira barbara. Taxonomy (NCBI): domain Eukaryota; kingdom Metazoa; phylum Chordata; class Mammalia; order Carnivora; family Mustelidae; genus Eira; species Eira barbara. Next base: position 14,267 of record JAHRIG010000413.1, read on the forward strand.
TCAATTCCAGTGTTGATGACACTCAATATATCCTACGGTCCCAAATTAATACTAATTTTAAAAATTTCTAGACCATAACATTTATAAATAAAACATATCACCACTGAAACATTTCAAATGCATGCTTACTTATTCAAGTCACTTATGTTTATTTTTAATGCAGTTCTATTTTTTCATGTAGTAAATATAAAATATATTTGAAAGCAACGATAACAATAAAGTAATGAGTCATATTTAAGAGGCCAGTACTACTCAGTTATCAGTTCTTTTCCTTTCTTTCTCTCTCTACACAGCTGCGAATATCAATTAAGTAGCTCCTGTAATAGAATAAAGCAATCAAAATTGTTTATAATATTTCTCTCAGGAAACTTTCTTTGGAAGCTCCATCATACTAAATTTTTCAAGTTAACCTTAAAATTGTTTTAAATATCAATGGTGAGCCTAATATTTGATAAAAAGAAGTACATTCTTAGGTTAGCCAAAGAAACCGTTCAAAAGGGAGAAAGTACCTGGAGTATGTAAACAAGAGTTTATTAAGGAACAAAATGAACTTATTGTTATAACATTAAAAATACAAACTATTTCTTAAATTTCACAATCCAACAACTTTAAGTGAACAAACCACTAATATTGTTACTAATTTCATTTCCATTGACTCCTCTTTAGACAAAGCACTGCCAAGTCCCAAACATGGGCTATTTTGTGATAACGGACTACTAATTTATGTTTTTTGTTTGTTTGTTCTGAGGCCATAAGTAATATTTTATATGATAAGCCATCCAATTCTGAGGTTTAACATTTCTAAGTTAATCATGTGTTCTAAACAAGTTAGATATTTTTAGTATCCAATCAAATTAAATTAAGCCTTCATTGAGCCACATAAGTAGGAAATACACAGCAGTTTATGAATTAACCCATTTCTGCCTTGTTAAACATTTTCTTTTTTTTTAAGATTTTATTTATTTGTTTGACAGAGGGAGAGGCAGAGCAACAGGCAGAGAGAGGAGGGGAAGAAGGCTCCCTGCCAAGCAGAGAGCCCAATGCCAGGCTCAATCCCAGGACCCTGAGATCATGACCTAGGCTGAAGGCAGAGGCTTAACTTACTGAGCCACCCAGGCACCCCAACATTTTCTAATTAATATTTTTTTCTATAAGTCCTTGTAGAAGCTGCTAATATGTACTAGGCGCTGTGCTTTAAAAACAACATAATTAATCCTTATAAGGAATACTTAAGGGGAGTACCATAATCACTCTTCTATTTTTTAAAGGATTTTATTTATTTATTTATTTGAGAGAGAAAGGGAGAGAGAGAGAGAGGAAACACATGAGTCAGGGGAGAAGAAGAGGGAGAGGGACAAGCAGACTTTCTGCTGAGCAGTGGGTCCAATGTGGGGCTTGATCCCAGAACCCTGAGATTATGATCTGGGCCAAAGCAGATACTTAACCAACTGAGCTACCCGAGTGCCCTACCATAATCACTATTTTATAATTGGGAAAGTCAAAATTGATAGATGTTAAGAATTGGACCACAGGTGCATGAGGCTGGTACAATAAAAAGGAAGGTGGAATTTTCAAAGAGGCAAGACCAAGGATTTTCTGTTTGATTAGAGACACCAATTCTTAGATCAAGGAAACCTAGCAAACCCAAAGTTGGAGAATAAAAATAAATTTAACCTTAGGGGCATAATAGCAAAACTATATGCAAATTAATTCATTAATTAATTAACTAAAGATAAGGCAAGACAGATCTTGAAAGCAACCTGCAAGAAATCTCAGATTATGGGACATGAGAACAATAGCAGACTGACACCTAACACTCAATGAAAACAATTAGAATGAGGGGTACCTGGGTGGCTCAGTGGGTTAAGCCTCTGCTTCAACTCAGGTCATGGTCCTAGGGTCCTAGGATGGAGCCCTACATCAGTCTCTGCTAGGTGGGGAGCCTGCTTCCCCCCCTCTCTCTCTGCCTGCCTCTCTGCCTACTTGTGATCGCTGTCTGTCAAATAAATAAAATCTTTATAAAAAAAGGAAGATTTTAGGGAGGGCACGGATTGCATGGAGCACTGGGTGTGGTGAAAAAACAATGAATACTGTTACACTGAAAAGAAATAAAACATTTAAAAAAAGGCAAAAAAAAAAAAACCTAATGAACTATATGGTGATTAACATAATTATAAATAAATAAATAAACAATTTAAAAAAGGAAGAAAGAAAACAGAATGAGAAAACAATGCAATATTATCTTTAATATGTAGAGAGAAAAGAACAGGCATTTAGAATTCTATACATAAAACTGAATTTATTTTTCAAGTTATAGAATAAAATAAAGATTTTTTTTAGACAAATCTTGAAAAGTTTTCATCAACAAATCTTCCCTGAGGGAAATGATAAAAGATGCTTAATCTACAGAAAATAATGGTCCCTACCAGAAGATGTAAAATGAAAGAAATGGTGAGCAAAACTATTGGTAAGTATTTCCAGTAAGAGTGCATATATCAACACAATACTTGCATACAACGATAATATAAAAATGTCTAACACATAGAAAGAAACAAGATAGACAACAGTCACTCAAAATATCATATAATGTAGACAGTAAGTAACATGGTTCAAAAGTACACCAAGTAACTGATTAGAAAACCATAAATTAGCCTTTGCTAACAGACAAGACTAATTATAGAGTATAAAACTTGCAAGAAAATCTATTTGAAAAAAAAGGCAAAAAAAATTAAAAAGAAGTTTAAACCTTGCAAAAGAAGTTTAAAAAGATGACAGTGGGGGGGCGCCTGGGTGGCTCAGTGGGTTAAAGCCTCTGCCTTCCACTCAGGTCATGATCTCAGGGTCCTGGGATCAAGCCCTGCATCAGGCTCTCTCTGCTCAGCGGGGAGCCTGCTTCCTTCTCTCTCTGCCTGCCTCTCTGCCTACTTGTGATCTCTGTCTGTCAAATAAATAAATAAAATCTTAAAAAAAAAAAAGATGACAGCGGGTAACAGCAACCAAATTTAAACATAAATAAAAAGAAAAAGCAAACACATGGTAAAAGAATATCGAGGCAGACGTCAGTATTATGAAAAAATATAAGTGGATTAAATTCACAAAACTAGCTTAGAAAACAAAACAGAATTTAAATGTGTTATTTACAAGGACAATTTCTAAAACATTGAATTGCAGGAAGGTGAAAAGTTAAAAAGTGGAAAAAAATAAGCTGGTGAAAGATATTAAACAGTCAAAATGCCAAATAACTTAGTTTCATAATACATAAAATAGGTAGGACTTTACAAATCCAATTGTAGTAGGAATTGGCTAATCTAAGAACATACTGGAATATTTGAGCACAATTTTTAGAAATTAATGGACCAAATAAATCAAAATGACATTAGAAACAAAATTTGAATTGAGCAATTTATATGCTCAATTTACCAGGAAAATTTTGGATACCTTTGGAATATAATATTTAAGAATTGAACAACAGACTTTTCAAGCACAAATAGAACATTTCTTTTAAAAAAGAACATTTCTGAAAACTCTCTTCACACTAGACAATATAACTTAATTTATCTAATTTATATGCCCTTAGTTTCATATAAACCACATTTCTGATCAAAACGCAATTAAGAAAAAAAAAATGCAATTAAGTTGGAAATCAATAGCAACACCACCAACAAAAACTAGAAAATGCCATGTGATTGGGAATTAGAAAAAAGATGTCTAAAATCATAGGGCAAAGAACAAATTATCACAAAAGTATAAAATTTAACTAGACTATTCTAATGAAAATATTACATGAAAAAAACATCTTACCACCAGAATAAAAAGTACATAAACTCAAATTTAGTACTAGGCAAAAAAAAATTAGGATTATTAAACCACAAGATGATATGTTTTTTTGTTTGTTTTGGTGTATTTGACACACAATGTTATATTAATTTCTAGTATAAACTTGTCCTAATTTTATTCCTCAAAAAAAGAAAAGTCCACAGCTGAGTTTTATCTACTTTTAAACAATACTAGTTGTTTGCAATAGATATTTAAATTAAAAGGCTAAAAAAATAAAAATAATAAAAAATAAATTAAGGCTATGGGAAAAAAAGGTCAAATTCATGAATTTACTTTAAGGAAACTAGTTAAGGTTTTGTTTAGATTTTTTTTTTTTTGCTTTGTTTTGTTTTAGATTTTTATTTATTTATTTAACAGAGAAAGAGACTGCGAGAGAGGGAACACAAGCAGGGGGAGTGGGAAAGGGAGAAGCAGGCTTCCCGCTGAGCAGGGAGCCTGATGCAGGGCTGGATCCCAGGACCCTGGGATCATGACCTGAGCCAAAGGCAGCTGCTTAATGACTGAGCCACCCAGGCGCCCCGGAAACTGTTAAGTTTTACTACCAAATCTGTTAGTATTAAAAAAAGAAAGATTTGTCTATCTGTAATTCTATCTACCCTACTTACTAATACAGGTAGAAATACTCACTGCTATTCACAAAAAAATGTATATAGCAAATAAAGTTATGAAACAAAATCAGGACATAATGAAAGACTCATACTTAGTAAGAAGCAGGTTTTATTTGTGAAATGCATGGGGATTTTAATACAGTGGGAAAGTAACGCAAATAGCTTAAAAATACATGAAAAAATATAGAAATTCAGTTGTAAGATGTTCATGTAGGTTGTGAATGAAACGAGTCAAGGAAGTTAACTGCAGAGAAGTCAGAGGAATTAGAGAATGAAACAAAAAAAGGAGCAAAATATATACATAAAGTAAACATGAAGAAATGTATATTTATATTCTAACAATAAATTTTATATATTCATAAAGCAATATGTATGTTAAGTTTAAAGAATCTGAATAATTAAATAAAATGCAAATAGCTGCAGGAAATAAAATATGTATGATTTGTAAATATTATTCTATATTAAATTTATGATCAAATTAATTCCAAAGTTCACCCTGTATTTCATGATCCAGAAATTCCTATGGTTAGTTTCACTCTGATAACTACAACTACTCAAATTATAGTCAAGATTATGCTTTGAAAAATCAAAGGCCATTGTCATATACATGAAAAATGAGGCTTTTAATGTAAATTCTGTTTTCGACATATATTGAACTTCTTTTTGATATCTACAAAGAACAAATAAATATTAAATAAAGTAAAATAGTCATAGAAAGTTCACTAAGTTTAAGACAGGAACTACAGGGGCACCTGGGTGGCTCAGTGGGTTAAAGCCTCTGCCTTCAGCTCAGGTCATGATATCAGGGTCCTGGGATTGAGCCCCACATCGGGCTCTCTGCTCAGCAGGGAGCCTGCTTCCTCCTCTCTCTCTGACTGCTTCTCCACCTACTTGTGATCTCTCTCAAATGAATAAATGAAATCTTAAAAAAAAAAAAGAATTGCTATAAGACAGGAACTACAGGACTAAATCTTTCTCTGTTACACAAAATCTTTGTCACATAGAAGATCTCTTAGCCTTTCAGATTCTTCATATATATATATATATATATATATATATATATATATACACACACACACACACACATATATATATACACACACACATGAATATATATATATATATATATTTATATAAACACTCTAGGCATGAAGAAGGAAAATTTATAAAGTCACATATCTATATTGGGAACCAAACAAGACAATGTATATGCGAATATATGATATAGAGTAAATAGCTGGAATTGCAATCAGCAGCGCTCATTTAAAAATATCAGGAATTTGAGATAGGAGGCTTCCAAGGTAAATTTTTACCTTTCTTAATTTTAGACTGAGTTTTATACAGGTTCATAGAATCTTTCGTTAATGCATGTGGCATACCATCAACTAAAACAACACTTGATGCAATAAGCAATAAACAATAGACTTTTATGAAGTAGTCAACCTTGTCCCCAAAGAATCAAAACAAGGGCATAATTTACCTATATATACAAAATTAGGAATGATGTGAAGAACCCAAGATCTTCAGGAAGACTATTCTCTAAGACTGGCAAATCCACATATTGTAGATGTAAGACCCATATGATTGATATACATGTATACATGTATATCAATACATAATCTATGTATCAATCTATATAAAATCAATGTACATTGTCAATCTATAGGAGGCCGCCTGAAAGCACTGTGCTAATAGCAGAGCAGTTTTATGAGACCAGTGGAGTCAATGAAAAAAGTAAAAGTCAGAAGCAAGTGAGCATGCAATTTATAAAGATATTAGAATAAATAATCAATGCTTCTCCTGACCTGTCATACTGAGATGTGTCACTACTCTTTTCCAACCATCGATCATTGCTACTCAATTTA
>JAHRIG010000416.1:0-17204 GCA_020311275.1 Eira barbara
GCTACGTATGCTCACCTTATTCTTTTTGCCGTAGTTGATCTCCTTGCCCTGGAAAGCAGACAACCATTGTCCTTCAGAAAGAGGCCCCTGGTCAGTCCTAGCACCTTACACCCACCCCTTCCGAGGCTGCGTGTAGGCCAGGACACAGGAGGGGCCCGCTGAGACACACACAATGAGACTGGGGTTAGGGCAAGGCCTGGGGTCCAGAGAAAGGAAGACGTGGGGCTGGTGAAAGGGCTCCAGGTCGGCACCCTGCAGCACAACACTCTGTGGTGATGGAAGGGAGCGGCAGACACGTCAGGCAGGCAGGGCCTGCTGGGCTCCTCAAGTGTGGCTGATGGGCAGGGTCCTGACTTCCCTCTCCCCGACAGGCCAGCGTTGAGGGTGAGGTTGCTGCCCTTTCACACAGAGCGCATGCAGCTTCACCTTCAGGATGCGCTGGTGCTTCACCAGTCTTGGGCACCCGTCTAGGTGCAGACTCCCTTCCCTCAGCACTGAGATGGGCAAGAGACCCCAGTTTCCAGGGGCGGCTGTGAGGCTGAGGGGAGGGGAGGATTCCTAAGGACGCAGAGCTCAGGGCTCAGTCTGGGGACTCTCTGCTCCCAGTCCCCAGGACTCTGGTCCCTCCTCCCCAATCCTCAGGCTCACCCACCTCCAGGTAGTCCTCCATTGCAGTGTCCAACATCACCAGGTCAGTGAGGAAAGTGCCAAGGTATGGGACGACCCCCTGTGCCATGACGGGTAGGTTTGGGATGAGTCCCTGCTCTCTGGGGCCCACAGGGGCCCTCCCCGAAAAGGCTTCTGCGTCCTGGCCCACCCCACTTTCCCACATGGAAGGGCCTAGAACCCTTAGTTACTTCCCCTGGATTCCCTTTCCCCTCACCCTCCCAGAACATCAGACTCCTCCCCATCCCCTCCAGGGCCTGTTTTCACAATTCAAACACCACAGGGTATGGAGCCCTGGGCCCCTCCCCAGCCACAAACCCGTTCTCTACCCAGCCTGCTAGACTACTTCCTCCTGGTCACCTGGAAAGAAGACATTGAGGAACTGTGGCGAGGACAGCAGGTGGAGCTGGAGTCGCAGGTCCCACCTGTTCTGATTTGGAGGCTTCCAGCCCTCAGGGAGGAGCCCTTCTCCCCTGGCCTTGGAGGCCCTGTCCCTCAGGCACACTCACCTTCTTTGGCAGCCCCTTCCGCGCTCTGCGCAGCTGCCTCACCAGGGTGGCAAGTTTATTCGAGGGCCGCTCCTGGAGGGCCAAGGACAAGATCCTTGAGAGCACAAGAGCCTCAGTCCCCTTGCGCCCACCGCCTTTGACTTCAGACCCTAGACATCCGACCTACGTCTGCTGATACTGACGCTCCATTCTCCTGAAGCGTGCCACGAGTCCTTCTAGAACAATCTCAGCACCCCCATTCAGTCCATGGGGGACCTGGAGCTTGGAGCCTGGCCTCCCTGAGCCTGTTTTCTCATGGGCAGAAGAGACCCTCTATGGTCTCTTCCTCCTATGGTCTCCTGGGGACTCAGGATCCCATTCCGATCATCCTTTTTGTGGCCCACAACCCATCCCCACTTCATCTGGGAGCAGAGGCCTGTCCTCTGGGCTGTCCGCGTTCATATGGGCCCCCATGGGGACCATCTCGATGGACACAGAGCGACCTGAAATCTAGCCTAGGGAGTCTGGATGGGCAGCACCAGCTTGCCCCAGCCCCAGGGGAATCTTCAGCCCAGGCTGTCAGCACATTCATGCCCAAGGCGTCCGCTCCCCGAGGAATGCTTCAGGCCATTCCCTACTTCATCCACACATGATCATGCCTCCTCACACCCCTCCTGTCTTTCCAGCCCTGCACCTTCCAGGCTACCTTGATGAGTAGTTCCCTGCCCTGGGGCTTGTCTTCTCTGCAGAGCTTCTGGAATGTGTGGAAGCTCTTCCTGAAGAGAGGGAAAGCAGTTAGGCTCCGGGGAGGTGTAACGTGGCAGAGTAGAGTGCGAGTCCCTTTACTTGGAGAAGCCCCACATGTCCCACGGGCCGGCTGAGGGTTTTCTCTGGGCTGCTCTGAGCACTGAGGTCTTCGAAGGACATGGGAGGGAGTTCTCCTGGGCGTCCCTTCCCAGCTTCATTGAACAGCTCGGTTTGGGTGGGGTTTGGGATGAACCATGGGCAGACAGTTCCGTGGCTGCCAAGTCACCACGGGGACATAGGGAATTCAGCTCAGCCCAGCGTGGGGCACGGAGGCAATTGGATTTCTCGAGCAGGAGGCATGGTGGCCTGTTCCCCAGGAAGGCTGAGAGAAGCAGCCCCAGGCCCAGGTGCTTTGGTCAGGGTTGGCTGCCTCCCAGGAGGTCCAAGCTGACTGAGGGGGAAAAGGACAGGCCTGTGGGAGATCCCGCCTCCATCCTGGTCCCTCCCTGGAGAGAAGCCTAGTCACTTGGAGACGTGGGCCCATGTCCTCTTCAGGCGGTGAATGGAGACACTCTGCAGAGCCGCGAGGATGGCATGCAGGGAGGAGTAGTTCCCCAGGATCTGACAGGCCTGGGGGAGGGAAGAGAAGGAGCTGTCGGTGGGAGAGCAGGAGCCCTAGATGCTCGAGAGCTTCAGTGCCCTCCTCAGTTTACGGCTCCCCCCTGCATGAAGCTGATGTCCAGGGAGCTGCAGAAGGGCACAGGTCAGCCCTCAAGAGGAACACTGCTGGCGAGAGGGAGGACTTTCCCTGACCGCCAAGACGGAGTCACTTGGGAACCGAGCGTCCCAACGTTGGGCCATGCCCCCGGGAGGAAGAGCCTAGGGACCCCAGGTCTTAGAGCAGGGCCTTCAGCCCTGAGAAGGGAGAAAGACAGAAGAGCTGTTCCCGAGGCTCAGGAGAGCCTCAGGGAGCTGGGCCTCCCATGGCATACCTTGGCCACCCGGATCCACTGGTCCACCACCACGGCCCTGTCCCGGGCTGTCATGCTTGGGGTGCCAAGGCACGTGGTGACGATGCAGCTGGCCACAGCATTGAACTGGGCGATGGTGGCCCGGACCGTGGGTGCCAGGTGCTCATTGCCAGGCCTGTTTCTCCTGGACCAGACGGAGCCCAGGCACTGATGGGGCACCACCTTCTTGAACAGCTCCTAGGGGACAGGGGGAGGTTGGTTGAGCCACACACATGTTCAAACATGCAGGACTCGTGTCCTCGGGAGGGGTCCCAGCTCAGAGCTGGAGCTCAGGAGGCTGCGAATGTGGCCTGAGCCTGCCGAGAGAGCCTGAATTTCATGCCACTCTTTTTCTCTGAGGGAAGCCAGTGCAGGGTGCCCCAGGAGCCAAGAGAGGCAAGGGAAGGGAGGAAGGCATGTGCACCCTGATCATCCCATGTCCATGGGGCCGCTCCAGGTGGTGTTCCCAAGGGGGCACCTTCTCCTGCAAATGCTCATCCCTGCGGTCCCTGTCTCCTTTCAGGTGCCGCTTCTCACATGGTGGCTGAAAGCACGGCGTTCCGTGTCTAGCCTGTCCTTCAGGTCCCGTCAGATGCCTAATCCCGGTTGAGGGTGCTCGGGCTCCCAGGCAGATGGGTGGGCGACCCATGGACATGACTGCACACAGGGAGCTGCCCTCCTCCCCCCGAGGGACCAGAGCCTTCCCATTTATGGTCTCTCGGTTCTGACTCACTGCATCTACGGGGTACCTCTGCCTCAGTCCTTCTCAGGGTCTGTGGGCACAGTGCGCAGCTGGACAGTGAAAGCTCAGGTCTAAAAACCCTGATGGGTTTCCACGGTTGGTTAGGGCTGCAGCTGAGGTCTGGCCCTATATGCTAGGAGTCCACATCAGGGAAAAGCAGGTATAGGGCAGCTGAGAGCACAAGAAAAGCCGGCCCTGCCCTCCTACCCTGGGGGCCCAGCTGCTCACCGCATCCATGTAGGTGAGTTGCTCTGCCACCAGCTTCGCAGGGAAGTCCAGGAGGTCGGGCTCCTTCTCCTGGAGCCGGTTCTTGGGTTGGCAGGACGCCTCTGCGGCTGGAGTGGGCTCAGTGGCACCTGAGACAGCTGGAGTGACAAGTCCCAGGCAAGCCGATGGCCCAGCCGTCTGCGCCTCAGGACCCGGCGACCATTCACAACATAGGAGCCCCTGTTCCAGGTGTGGAGCAGCCGGTGGAGGGGAGGCTGGCTCGGACCCTGAAGGGGATGGCTGATGCAGAGCCAGGGTTGCCTCTCGCTCCATGGGAGGCTCTTTGGCTGGCTCAGCTGCTGGAACGAGTCGCATAGCCGACACCGGGGTGGGAGAAAGGGAAAAAGTCGGCCACCTCACTGACACTCCATGTGCCTTTCCCTAAACAGGACAGATCCCATGGCCTTTCCAGGAATACCCAGCCCATGAGCCCCATCCCAGATGGCCTTCCCAGCTTGCAATGCCCCTTACCCTCCGCCTCAGCCTCTGTGAGCTGCAGAAGATCCCGCTGCCTCACTGGAACGGGGGCATGGGTATGCAGGTCCCGGTCATGCCACGTGAGGCACACATAGGCCCCCTGGACCTCCACATGGGCACTGTGCAGGGACTGCCCGAGAGCCTGCCATGTGCGCTCAGGCCACGTTCCCGAGATGGGACACAGAGTGCTGGGGAAAGTCATATGAGGAGCAGAGTCAGAGACCTGGCCTTTCCTTCCCCATGCTACTCCTACAGCACCATTCTTTCTGTGTGGGCCCCACAGAATGGCCCCAGCCCGCTTCCCACCCCTCTGGAGCTGTCTTTGCTGACTGCTGACCAGGTGGATGAGGGCCCTCCCATAGGCCTGTCCTCTGGCCCCTCAGGCATGCATCGTCCATGCAGACCAGTATCTGGGCTTTGGTTGGAGGCCGATGGGTGAGGGGTCTGGTCCCCACACTTTCTGTCCTTGGCCCCACTTGTGGTGGTCAGCGGAGGTGGATAGGCATAGGGGCAGACAGAGCAAGAACGGACCATCCGAGGGATGGCTGTTGTAGATATCAGCTCAGCCCAGAATGGGCTCTGCTTCCGAGAGAGCTTGACATCCCGTCCACGGCTCTCTTGGACTTTCTGGCTTCTTCAGAGGAAGCCGCCCCACTAAGCTCTCCCGTGGAAGTCAAGAGTTCTGGGAGATCCATGGTTCTGAGCATCCCTCGCCAGCAACAACCCATGTCGTCTCCCACCCTGCTCTGTGGTGGCAGCAGGCCCTCCTTTGGCACCCAAAGACCTATCGTGTTCTTCCTTGATGGTAGAGTGCATCTTCATGGTCCCAATAGGCTGGATCCATTCATGCCTAGAGTAGGTCCCAGAGATGCCCCATCAGATGAACGCTAGACACGTGTGCTTAGGAGGTGGAGAGTGCCTAAGTAACCCTCGGACGAGAACTGAGGCCCAGGCCTTGTCTCTACTTTACCCATTCACTGCTCTTGGTGACTACAGAGTGCCTGCATTGCTAGGTGCTTCAGATCCATGATTGAATGAAATCATCCCAAACAAGGCTTTGTCAATCCCGAGTGGCCCTTGGGCTGCTCTGCCTGCTCCCAGTGTCCCCTGGATCCGGGCACATGGCAGGACCAGCTAGATGGCATCTCAGAGGTCCTTTGCCAATAGGAAAGCTGCCAGCTTTCCATTTCCTTTCCACAGACCCAGAAGGACCACAGGCCTGTGAGGGTTGAGCCTGAACGCGTCTTCCCTGGAGAGAGAAATGTTCAGCGGGAAGATGCCCAGCATGTCCAGCAGCCCTTTCTACAGAGCTGGGCCCCAGAGAAGCACGTGCCATGTTTCCTCCCATGACTTCCTCCAGTCGCCCTACGAGGTCCATCCTCTTAGCACCCCCACTTTTCAGGAGAGGAAAGGGAAGGTCAGAGAGGTGCGGTGACATTCCCAAGACATAGGACTAGTAGACGGAAGGCTCCCCCTTGTGCTGGCTATGGGGTGGGCACTCACCTTTGGAACTGCTGATCCAGGACCTGCTGGGCTGACGTGAACATCTGATAGATGGAGCACATTGTAGTAATGTTGGAGAGGCTTCCATCCGGGAAGGATAGGAGCAGGGAATGTCCGCATTTCTGCACTGTGCCTTCTCTGAGCGCCAGCATCGTGCAGGCCTCGTCCAGGGACAGGGATGACGCCTTTTCCAGGAGGCAGACAAGGGGGTGGGGTGGGGGGCAAAGTAGTCAGCGTCGATGCCATGAAACACCAGGAAGAGCAGGGTCTGGAGCTCAGACCGCATCCTCCCATCCCTTTGGGAACCTGCGCAAGACCACGAGGGACTTGAGTGCCCACCCAGGCAACAGGTTCTAGGCTGGAAACCTACAACCAACCGATCGTAGGCTTCCAAAGGACCATGTAGGCTTAAATGTACTGGTGACTTCAACACGTGCTGTTAGCTGGACGACAATAGCATGTCTGCCTCTTCCTAGCCTGTATGAAGAGCTGTATGTATGCCTTGGAGTCAGGAGGAAGGAGCCCTACTGTCGAGAGCAGAACAGAGAGGCTGAGAATCTCCAAGGCTGCTCCAGGTCATCAGCGTTGGGCCTGAGAACTGTCCAAAGCACGGGCTGCATGGCATTTGGCCTATGCTGATGAGGCTTGGCCTGTTGCTGTCAGGGGCAGAAAGGTTCAGGGGAAAACCCCCTTCCTTGGCAGGCCGCAGGGCAGCCAGTTGTGTCTAGTCTGCGTGCTGGCCTGGCCCTGGTCATCTCTGGGTCCTGAGACTGGCCGTGAACCTGGACCCGTTCTCAACCCAGACCAGCACTGGCTGTTGTTGGCGGCCTGAGGTCCCTGCTGCTTGTCAAGGGAGATGGAGTAGCTGAAGCCTTGCCGCAGCTCATGCCAGATGTCCTGGGTGGAGCTCCGAAAAGACAGAGCCAGCGGCCTGGGCCAGGAGGCATCAGAGGCCTTCCACCCAATCTTTGGGTCTAAGTGGTGGCAGATGGAGCGACCCAGATCATCTGTGAGGACCCTTAAGGGGCCCGTTCCTTGCAGCATGGCTGGAAGGGCAACCAAACTGAGTCACGTCCCGTTCCAGCAGCCTTGCAAGACTGAGTCACTGTGGCAGACCACCTCCTTTATGGGGGACTGTGAAGACCTAGAGGGAAACAGCCTGTGAGCTGGTGGACGTCCTAGGATTCGATGTGTTCTGAGAGACGATAGACACACAGACAGTCCTAGAGAATGGCTTGATCCCACCGTCCCTTTCGTAGGGTCCATCACCCTATCTGATATGAGGACTGAGAAGGGCGTGGGCCAGTTCTCCAGAAGCCAGCGGCGCTGGGTTCTCCACCGGTTAGCCGGCACGAGTAGGGGAATTCGTAAAACCAGGAGGAAAAGACTTCGGCAAAAGCAACACAAGGCCAAAGGAAAGAAAACCAAACAACCGCCCTCCAAACCACGGAAAACATTCACTCTCTTCTCTACCAGTCCCATGTAGGTGAAGAGTGTCTTCCTCCCTTACCCATAGCTGGCGGCAGATGTGTGGAAGTGTGGGTTACTTTGGGGTGGGTTGTGTGGCTTACTCAAGTGGAAACACTATCGGAAGGCCCCAGGTTTGTCCCCTAAGTTGCGTGGGGGCCCCGGGTGTGGAGAAGCCTCTTCCCATTCTCACCTCAGAGCACCACTGATGCTGGGTGGCCTGGGACACCTGACCCTTGTCCAGCGAGTTGGCGTCATTGAAGTCCCCAGCCAGCTCATTCACAGTCTCTGGGGTGCAGCTCTGAAAATGCAGTGCCCCATAGACACGGGGCCAAGAGCCATTAGCAGCCTCCCGGGACATTGCCACAAGGGGACACCCCCATTAGACATCGTGTTCTCCAGTTCAGCCTAAGGGGGATGGCTGAAAAGACATCGAGCAAGGAGGCAGCCAGAGGACACTCTAAGGCTCAGGACGACCAGCCCTCACCTTCTCATCCTGCCTGCTATATCCTGGGGTATGAACATGACAGATGGGTCCAACCTCCCACACCAGGCAGCTTGCTCTGCCCACCAAGGGCATGTCCCTCATCCCCTGTCCCCACTTCTACAAACACACACACACACACACACACACACACACACACACACACACAGCCGCCCACACAGTAAGGGGCAAGTGGTGTGGGCCCGCTGAGGTGGGACCAAAGTTGTTGCCGGCTCTCCAGTGGGCTTCCCAGAGCTGCCTTGTGTTACCTGTTGGTGTCTCCTGCCCCGTGACCAGAAGCTTCGGAAAAGAGGGCTGAAGCGCTGTCTGCCACTGCAGCAATGTCTGTGGCTCTGGGCTCCCCTGGGCCCAGCGCCCCTGGAAGTAGGAAGACAACAACTGAACATCGTGTTCTGTCGAAGGTCTCCAGTCAAGTGCGCTGGAGAGCAGGTTGCCCTTTGAAAGTGGGTGCCTGGTTACCAGTGTTCTAAGTTCAGTTGGGGCCTATCATGAAGGATGTGAGGTCACCCTTTCAGGATTCTAATACGTGGGGCCCTTCGTTCAGTCACACCTCTCTGCAGCCCCTTCAGTTGACCCTTGAACTCTCTTCCCCGGGACGGTACACGATGAGCCCCAAATGCCACAGGCACCATTCTCTGGAAATGGCACTCGGGTCCTCCCTTTCAGGAGACAGAGCTGAAGTCAGACCTTTGTTCTCGTTCCTTTCCCACTTCTGTGTCCTCAGTCATTCTGTGTCTCCCCTAGTGCCCACATTCCCAACCTGCATAGTGGGGAGCTGGGAGAGTCTACTTCCTTGGGACCTCTTGGGGTGTATGTAGATCGTATTTGTGGTCTGTGTGTGATGGTATCCCGGGAATCAGAGGCACACATTGAAGGCGGGAAGAATTGCAGGAAGGGGTGGGGCTTGGCCTGGAGGAACGCTCCCAGGAGGCCTGGGTCCCGGCTTTGTGTCGTTTTGGAACCGTCCCTTTCCCTCTTGGCGTCATTAGAATGGGGCACCATGATGGGGTGGAAATGCACGAAGAGGCAGACTTTGTCATCCTCGGTTCAGTTGTTTCCCACCTAGATTTAGGATGAGACCTCGTTCCCTCCTCCTGGTCTATGAGGGGAGCAGCCTTCACCGTGGCTCCCAGGGATCCTGACCTGTGGTGTAGGCCTCACTCTGCAAGTTCTGGGTGGTTAGCGAGTGGCTTCTGAGCCACGGGGTGTACTCGACGTGATGAAATAGCATGCCTCGTGTTTCTCTAGATGTCATGCAAAGAGTTTCACATTTCCTAGTTCCTTTTCTCCTATTCCACTTCTCCCTTGTTCCCTTTTTCTTCTCTCACTCTGAAGCAAAATCAAGCCCACATGGTCGGGGCTGCCATCCATCGAGGCTCACAGTGCCAGGCACGGAGGCAGTGGCAAGGCCAACATGCGCCCAGAAACTCAGATTCCGAGTCCAATGGCTCCCCGAAGGATGGGTGCTAACTTGGGGGAATATCCTCGGCAAGTCCAGCCTCAGTCCCAACCACGGGCTCAGAAGTATGGTGATGTTGAGGAAACATGCAAAATTGTGCCTCCATTCCTCTTCTGCAACCGCGCTGGGGCATTCAGTCCATGCATTTGAAGATGCAGGCTATTGGGGCAGTGCCGTTCCAGAGGGACAAGAGATCGCTACCTGTCTCCCAGGCCTCAGGCCCTCTCCCTGCCTTCCTCCCTCCCCTCTGCTCTGCTCCCAGTTGCTCTCCAGCCACACTGGATGCCTCTTTCATCTCCTCTGGCCAACCCAGCTTCTGGTAGTGAGGCTCTAAGGCACAGCTGCCTTCCTTCCTTCAGGACACAGGGCAGCCAGACTTGTGCGGAACTAGCTCCCTTGTTTTCATTCTGTCCTCAGCACTGTCACCCTCAGTGAGGCCTTTCAGGCCTTTCTATCCAATGACTCTGCAGCCTTCTTTCAGAGCATTCTTCATTGGGCACACGGAACGCTTGCTCTTTGCTTTCGCATGGCACTGTTTCATGCGTGGGTCCATCTCTAGACTCTGGGCTCCCTGAGGGAAGGAGCCCTAGGTATCTCCAGTGCTGTGCATGAGTTGACCAAGGTCCCTGGCATAGGGGAGTGCTGTAGTGCAGAGTTTGTGAATGAATAATTGAGATGGTCCTTGATCCCACCTCCCCTAGATTCCCATCAGTGGGAATGCACATTGCGACAAGTCCCTATGCAAAAGAATATGGAGGGTCCTGGAAAAAAAACAACCAACCAACCAACACACTACAATCTGCCCTAGGATCCCTGAGTTCCACGTCTGGGAACCTACCCCTAGACAGCCAAGGAATATGTCCAAGAACTCCCTTCACCCACCCCCATGTTCGAGAAACATTGTTTTCAACAGCCAAGACCACGAAAACATCAGTGCCCTTTAATGCTAACTGGATAAAGAACTGTTGGCCTCTGTAACAGGAGCCTTAAAGAGAGGAAATCAGCCATGAGGAGAGGAAATCCTGCTATGTGTGAAAATACTAACGGACTTTTTCATTTTTTAAAGGTTTTTATTTGTTTATTGGTCTGAGAGAGAGATTGAGAGAGAGATCAGAAGTGGGCAGAGAGACAGGTAGAGAGAGGGTGGGAACCTTTTCCCTGCTTCGCCCATTCCAAAGTCGGTCTCCATCCCAGGACCCTGACATCCTGACCTGAGCTGAAGGCCGAGGCTTAACCCACTGAGCCCCTCAGGGGCCCAGGAATGGACTTGTCAAGCATTATGCCAAATGAGATAAGTGAGACCGTGGAAGACAAGTACTATCTGTAGGTAGGTAGGGAACTCTAGGTAGAGAGATACTAGCTTAGAGAGAGAGATAGATTGGTACATACATAGAAAGATAGATGCATAGAGAGGTATTATCGATAGGTGATAGATAGATATTTTCCCCTTCTGGGTGGAATCTGAACCCAAGAAGAGAAAAGGAGAAAAGCAAACTGAGCAAAAGCCTTCAGATGGAAGGAACCAGAAGCAGAGGGCAGAGGGTGGGGCAGGGATGGAGTGAATCGTGGAAAGGTACAAACTTCCAGTTTTAAGAGACAGATGTAAGAGGGATGTCATGTACAACGTCATGACTACAGTTCATACTGCTCTATGGTGTGTTAGAGAGGTGTTAGGAGAGCCCATTTGGAGACATCTCATCACACAAAGAAGAACCTTTCGTTTCTTTGCTCTTGCCTTTCTATCTCTAAGAGAGGATGGCGGTGAACTCAACTTATTCTGGTCATCCTTTGAGGGCCGAGGACAATGAAATCATGGTGTTGTGTAGCTAAACCGCGCACAGTGCTCGATGTCAATTTTTTCAATCCAACGGGGCCGAAAATATTTTACTATTCACAATGAGCCTCAGGAAAGTGGACTTGGTAAAGGAATGACACGTAAGCACAGCTGGAAACAGCAGAAGCTAAAGCCAGTAGATTATGATGGGCCTAGGAACATCCAAGCCCCTTGCATCAACAATGGGTTCTGAGTGGAAAAATCAGTGGAGGAAAAACCAAGCAGATGAAGGAGAATGTTCCATTTGGGTTCTGTTTCAAAACATGATCAAGGAATCAAAGGTCTCAAGAAATTAACTCTGAACAACACCTTCTCGCCTAAAGTTGTCCCGGGTGGGGCAATTCTGTTTTTAAACCCCCAAGTAGGCACAGAAGGACAACATTTTGTTTGCTCCATGTTGTCTCAAGGACAATGGCGGAAGTCGAATGGCTGAGATAGGACCTACCTGGAAAGGGTATAAAGGGCCAGATGAAGTGGCCCTGTGTTCATTTCTCCATCTTTGCAGCTTTTCAGTGTAATTTATTTTGAGGTCACGAAGTCCATGAAGTTCACGAAGTACATTCTAAATGTCTTAAAAGCATGAATGCCTTTGTCCAACGTCCCTGGAACCCACCTTCCCATCCCATGGCATCTTGTCCATCTAAACCTCTTTAGCATGAGTGAGACTCTTGCCATGAGCGCCCCCTTCCAGCCCTTGGCAAACACCATTCTACTTTCTGTCCTTCGGAATCTACTTTAGGTCGTTGCTAAGAGTGGAGTCAAAGTTGGTATCTTCATGCATACTCCTCTCCCTTAGCACACTCTCCTCAACGTTCGCACATGGGGTGGCACATGTCAATGGTTTCGTCCTCTTTACAGAACGAATACTATCCCACCGTCTGTATATACAACCTCTGTTCCTCCCTGGACAGATCCTTGGATTGCGTTCCTGGGTTAGCTTTTAGGAACGATGCTGCCAGGAAAAGGTGTGCTCAGAGAAGTCTTCCAGACCATACTGTTCATTCATGTGGGTATCTAGCGCAGAAGGGCAACTACTAAAACACATGGTAATTCTAAAGTTGATTTTTGAAAAGCATTTTATGTATTCATTTGTCAGCGTGAGAAAGCGGCATGCAGAAGCAGGAGAAGGGGCAGGCAGAGCAGGCAGGGCAGAAGCAGGCTGCCGGCTGAGGAAGGAGCCCGATGCGGGACTCCATCCCAGGGTCCTGGGACCATGACCTGAGCCGAAGGCAGACACTCCACAGACTGAGCCACCCAGGCGTCCCGCTAAAGTTTTTTGTGAAGAACTGCCATACTGATTTCACAACCATGCCCTTAAACATTCCTACCACACACAATCAGCAAGGTTGCTACTTCTCCATATCTTTGCCAACACTTGATCTTTTCCTTTCTCCCGGGTCTTTCCTTTGTTTTGTTTTGTTTTTCTTATTCTATGGGGACTCAACCTCCTGGATGCAGAATGATACCTTATTGCTTGTTCTACTTAGGATTTCCTGGAGAATTAGTGGTGGGAACTATCCTTTCCAACTTCCTTCCATGCGTAGAGCTTTGAGGTGACGTCTCTTCCCCATTTGTACATTCGCACATCACATTTGCTTTGTTCTTCTTTGGTCGTTGTCGTTGTTGTGGTTGTTGTTGTTGTTTTGGAGCTTCTGGGATCTCTAGATATTGTGGATATTGAGAACCTGTCAGATACATGGTTGGCAAACATGCTCTCCCGACTTCTGGACTGTGCTTTCCCCTGGATGATAATGTCGTTCAAGTCACAAAGATTTTAAGTATTCTGAATGTCCAGTGTGTGAGTTTCTTTTTCTTTTCCATCCTGTGCCTTGCAGGTCGTACCCATGAAATCAGTGCCCAATCCTGTTTTGTGAAGCTGACGAAGAGGAATGGCGCGGAGCTCCGAATTCAGAGATGAAACAGGATCGTTGGTGGAGGCAGGCAGCCACATGACCTGGAGGAGCACAGGCCTGATGCTGGGGTCCTGACCAGATAGGATGGCGTGATGATAGGAATAGGTACGGTGGGCGAGCTGGAGCCATGTGCTGGAAATGGTAACCTTCCCATTACGCGCACCACCTGTGTGGTGGATGGGAGCAGTGAGATATATGACTGGACATGTCCCCAAGCTCAGCCCGTCTTCAAAGGGAGCCTTTGATTGCACTCTGCTCCGGTCCTGTTGGAAGGGTTTCTTCATCCGACGAGGGACATAGTCTTCTTGCACGACAAAGGGTGATGATAGTGGTGTGGTGACACCTGTCTCCGAGGAACTTCTCATCCCTCTATCGTGGTGAGCCACTGTCTGGAGTCAGTCGCCAAGAAGGTTCGAATGACTCAAGGACACTGGGAGCAACCTCCAAGAGGGACGAGTCTGTCATTGCCGGGCTGAGCTGAATTCAGGTAAGAGCTTTGTACCCTTGTTGTGTGTTCCCAGTTCATGGTCACGTCGTTCTGCAGGTTCTTCTATGGGAGAGAGGGGAGGGCCGTGTCTGAAGGTGAGCTGGAGAGCTCTCGCACCTCCACGACTGAGATGGAGACCCTGCCCCTAGTCATCCCACAAGTGGACATAGGCATGGACGTCATCCAGCAAACAACTTCCAGCCACTAGTATTTAGGCCACCTTTCTGGAAAACTTGTAGTGAGGCCCTCGGAAAGGATGGAGAGGGCACCCCTGTAGTAACTCCTGCTGCACGTAGGGATATTACCTGCTTGGGGGGAGTCACCTTGAAGTAAAAGAAGTGTTTGCCCCCCTGTCAAGAGTGCTCCGAGGTGACTAGAAGGGCGTGAGGACTGCCACCGGTGAAGGCCTGTTTGAAAACCTGTTTAGGGCTGAAAAAAAGGTAGAGTGTCCTGAGAATTGCCCTCTCATGAATAGGCTATCCTATTTCCTTGCTTGAGGGAAGAAAAGAAATCATCCAGTATGTTCCACATTGGAAATCAAGAAAACACAGAAGCTTGGATTGTATTTTGTTGTTGTTGTTGTTGTTGTTGTTGTTGTTGCTGCTGCTGCTGTTGAAAGTCAGTAAGCCACCATACAGTAGTACCTCATTAGCTCCCGAGGTAGTTCCCAGTTATGCATCAGTTGTGTATCAACCCCAGTGCTCATCCCATCGCATGCCCTCCTTTATGCTCCTGCCCGAGTTGTCCCATACCTGCACCCACCTCCCCTCCAGCAACCCTCTGCTTGTTTCTTAGGGAAGAGCGTCTCATCCTTTTTCTCCCTCTCTGGTGGCTTCCCATTCCGTTTTCCCTCCCTTCCCCTGGGATTATCAAATGGCTTCACGCATAGGTGGATCTGAAGACCCAGGGCAGGGCATCACAGTGGGCTTTCTTTCAGTGACGTTATTTTGTATCTTTCCATGTTTGACCGCCTTTCCCTTTTCCTGGGAAATGACCCATGCCAGTGATGGGTCCATTGTGTCTGGAGGGACGGGGGTTCTTCCCTCTCGCTCAGTGAGTTCGGATCCTGAAGCAGGTGTCAGGAGAACCTCCTCTGTGTTACTGTTGCACTGGTGCCCTTGTGGAGCCTCCCTTTCCTTCTCTGGAAAACGACGAGAGATCCAGTTGTGCAATGTTTTCCAAAAGGCCCTCCAGCTCCAATCTTCCAGGGGTAGAAATAGCCAACCGTGGTTTAGTCCACAAAACAAGGGAGAGGAATAATTCCTTCACCTACTTCAGGAAGACACACAACCAAGTAGAACGGAAACACCAGAGGAGCGTAGCTCCAAGGGGACGTGAGTGAAATGCTTTTACGACAGCCAATATCATAGGAAGGTATCGTTTCTGTGAACACAGAGGTGGGCACTGGCCTTTCCATACCAACAGGCTTCACTTTTGTCTTTGGACTCTTTCATTGATCCTTAATGTACATGTACGTTCAGCCCGAAGAGAACTGATTGTGAAACTCTCAGAGCATAATCTCATCTTGGATCTCTTAATACCCACCTTTCAAAGACATTTTTGAAAATACAGTCTAATGGGCGTACAGTGTTATCGTCGTTTCAGGTGAACAGTAGGGATTCAGGAGTTCCATATATGACTCAGTGCTCGGCACAGTAAGTGTCCTCTTCATCCCCACCCCCTCTTCCACCCATTCCCCAACATGGTTCCCCCCAGTATGTTGTCCATATTGGAGCCGGCTGTTTTGAATGTCTCTCTTTCCTTATTCCCTTTATTCTTCCTTTCTGTTCCTGAAAAGTCACACATGAATCCAAGCCTCTGTTAACAGAACACCGGCGGATGTTAAGTCTTACCTCGGTATCTTGGTCTGTGTGAATTGTGGTGAAGAGACCACCAGGTTCGGTCCACAGTGGCTCCCAGGGATCCCCAGCCCTGCTCTGTACCTGCCTGTCTATCCTCTGCGTGGTTGCTGAAAGGTTTCTGACCAAGGGAACATAGGGCAAGAGATGGTCTTTGCCAGCTTCAGGCTCTCATGGCCAAACGTTGTCACTTCCCTGTGACTCTCTCGTGTTGCATCGCTGTCTGCCCAGTATCCTGGAACTTGGGAAGCAAGCACTGGTGTTTCGAATGGCCTTCCATAGCGGCCACAGAGGAAGCAGCCTAGGAGTAGCCAGGCTACTAGGTCCAAAGGAACTCAAGCCCAGGATTTAGCTTCCACTGAACAAACTGTCTTTCCTCCCATCCTGCCTCCCTCTACTCTGGAGGAGAACAGGAGGAGAGGCCTGTGGGGGTGGACAAAGCCCTGCCAGGCTGTTGATCTTCCTGACAAGCAAACACCTCTTTGTGGCTGCCAGACTGTTGCTGATCAATCTCTTCTGGGTGGTGAAAGAGAGGACATTTTGTCCACTGGTCCGCTGGCAAGTTGTTTCTCCATGTGCTGCGGGGACAGGTGGCCCAGGCATTAGCTGGGAGCATGCTGGAAGTGCAGAGTATCAGGTCCCTCCCAGGGTTAACCCGTCGGAATCTGCACTTTGCCGAGAAAGCCTGGGCATCAGAGCCTGAGAGGCTCGTCCCCCCAAAAGCACTGTGGAATGTTCCACAGAGGGAACGCTAATTGGCCACCTTGATCCAGCAGCGGGGAAGGGGTGGTTGCTTGCTGGGCCTTTTTGGCAATTTCTCTTTGCCGAGAATCCCCTCCCTGAAGGGTTGATTCCCCAGTGGCAATGGCGGGGATGGTTCTGGAAGAAAGGAAAGAACACCCCCCGGGCTGGGACTTGGAGTCGAGATGGAAGCTAAGCATGCAGCCAAGAGCAGGAGCTCCAACTCGCCCAGGCTGAGCGACGGCTCAGGAGCTCTGTGTTGTGCTTTTGCTAGGTCCTTTTGTGTCAGCGTATGGTATTGGGGATTTTTCTTGTGGTGCTGGATCCTGTCTTCTTAGATTCCCTGGCGCTGTATCTGCAAGGTCGGGGACCCTGGGCTTGTCCTTTTGCTCCCATGTAATTTTGGATTTCCTCTTTGGATTCCGGGTTGAGCCAGTCCTTGTCAGGTAGCATGGAATTGAACCTCCAAGGATTCGTGGTCTCTCCAGGTTTGCTCTTGGGGTTCATTTGGAATTCCATAGCATCGTGCTCAGCAAAGACGTGTGGGATGATATCGATCTTTTGGAGCTGGTTGAGACTTGGGTTGTGCCCTAACGTGTGATCTATTCTGGAGACTGTTCCACGTGCCCTCGAAAGCACCACGGATTCTGCTGTTTCAGGGTGGAAGGTTCTGCATCTATGTGTTCCACCGAGTGCATCCCTCCAAGCCATTGATTCCTTGTTGCTTGTCAGTTTGGATCCTGTCTCCATTAACAGATGCGGGGTGTTAGAGTGCCCCCACTGTATGGTATTGCTGTCAAAGGTTCCTTTATGTTTGTTATGACCTTTTGGATGCCTTGGGCTGCTCCTATGTTGGGTGCCACCATATTTCAAGAGGTTCTCTCTTATTACATGGTCTCCATTATGATGAAGTCGTGTCCTTCTTTGTGTCTTCCTACCTCCCCCCCTTTTTTAAGAGTCTGTTGTGTCTGGATAGAAGTATTCCTCCCCTTGCTTCGTTTGGCATCCATTTGCATGATAGATGCTTCTCCCCTGGTCA
>JAHRIG010000417.1:0-17765 GCA_020311275.1 Eira barbara
GAATGCAAATGGACATGCAAATGTGAGAATTTGAACACGAGGGATTTTTAAAACAATAATTGAATTTGAAACAGACATATTATGCACTGAGAAAGGAAATGTATTTTGAGTCCAGAGCCTGTCATGGACCACCTGAAGAGGTGGGAGATAAATAAACCAAATAAATAAATACGCTAAATAAAGAATGCTTTAGGGGCATCTGGGTGGCTCAGACGGTTAAGCCTCTGCCTTCAGCTCAGGTCATGGTCTCAAGGTCCTAGGATCAAGCCCCACATTGCATGAGGCTCTCTGTTTGGTGGGGAGCCTGCTTCCCCTCTCTCTCTACCTGCTGCTCTGCCTATTTGTGATCTCCCTCTGTGTCAAATAAATAAAGAAAATCTAAAAAAAAAAAAAAAAAAGAATGTTTTAGTATGGCCTAGGTAGCCTAAATTTTATTTTAGAGAAGTACAGCTGATTTCATGCACGTGTAGGACGTGATCACAGAGCTGTTGATCCTGTTGGGTGAATTCTTTGGTATTGTGGATTTTTTTTAAAAGATTTTATTTATTTATTTGAGAGTGAGAGGGAGAGCATGAGAGGGGAGAACTTCAGAGGGAGAAGCGGATTCCCTTTTGGAGCCAGGAGCCTGATGCATGACTTGATCCTGGGACTCCAGGATCATGACCTGAGCTGAAGGCAGTTGCTGAACCAACTGAGTCACCCAGGTGCCCAGGCATTGTGGATTATTGACTGGATGGAAATCATTCCCATTTTCAGGTTGTCAGTTTAGGAAATGAGTGATGTCATCTATGGAAGAGTTGGTCCACTTTGGAAACAGAAGATTTTAAGTGGAGTCTGATTGAGCAGAGTTACACTGTTTACTTTAGAAAATGGTTTAGGGGCTAGTTCATAAATGTGCTCTCTGGAAAGGAAATGAATGAGGGCCTTTGTAAGGACAGTGTTGAGTCATATTGGGTAGGATTTCCATGGGCTCACTTGAAACTCAGGGAATAAAGCTTAGGAGAGTGAAATCCTCAACAGTGATGGTAGGAAATAAGCATTTCCTAGTTCCTTTCTGTATCTGGGGGCAGGAGGGAGTGGTGGCCGTGGAAGAGGGGGACTGGTCAGCGTGGTCAGCCTGCACAGCCCCCGCACAGGAGGCCCAGCTAAGTGCTGTCCAGAAGCCCTCCCCCCAGCAGAGGCAGTGGAGGAAAAGGGCCTAATGAGATAATCCAAGAACTTTTTTACCCATTTGTTTGTTGGAGGGGTGCCAGGTATTGGTTTTGGAGAACTTGTCTATAACCAGGGATTGATTATAAAGATGTCTCTTTTTTATTATTTTACCTTTTTTTCAAGCAGCAAATCTGGTTCCCCCTCTTTCCCCACAGATTAGTCCCAAATCATTCTGTTGCCACCATTTACGCAGGTCCAGGAGAGCTTAAACTACTTCCTTTGCCTTGGTTCTCTTTTTCTTTTAATTTATTTATTTTTTATTTTTTGCATCAGTATTAATGTTTTTTGCCTACTTTGAATCTTAATTCAAAAATGTAAAGTTCCTTTGTCAAACTATGGACATGTCCATATATGAAGGAGATAGTTGGGCCCAAAAGAATAGGATTAATTTTTAACACAAATTTTGCCCAACTCTACTGCTTTCTGTGTTTACTTATGGCATTAAAAAATGACTTTGGGGCACCTGGGTGGCTAAGTCAGTTAAACTTCTGCCTTAGGCTCAGGTCATGTTCCCAGAGTCCTGATAGTGAGCCCTGCATCTGGCACCCTGATGGGTGGGGTGCCTGCTTATCTCTCTCCTGCTCCCTTTACTTGTGTTTTCTGTTAAATAAATAAATACAATCATTTAAAAGAAATTAACTTAAAAATACACACACACACACAAAATAAAATTTTCCTTGCCTGTCACTAAATTTCCAGTGCAATAATAGTTACATCTGTGAGAGCAAAGTAGAATGCTTTGTGAAAATCACTAAATGTTTTTTTCAACTTTTTAGGAAGAATGTCCCTGAGAAATGCAAGGATGACATATGTATGGATAAAAATGTGTGATAGTAAGTATGCTGATTTTAGTGGCAGTGGTGAAGATGGTAAAAAATATCACAGCTACTGTGCCTGGATCACTCATGCCACTCAGATTTTTACATATCCAGTACAAATTATGCCATTCAGTCTTGTTATACTTTTTGTTTGTTCTTCAGATTTATTTAGGTATAAGTGACAAAAATTTTATATATTTAAGGTGCACAGCTTCATTTAAGATACCTACAGTTTACAATAATCACTACAATCAAAGTGCATATCCTCCAATTCAATTAGCTTGTGTGTGTGTGTGTGTGTGTGTGTGTGCATGTGTAAGAACATTACCAACTGGTGAGGTCTGCAGTAACAGAACATTTCAAATATGCAATGTTGTTAACTATATATAAATTGCTATAAATAGATCTTTTCAACGTATATCCTGGTAACTTAGCTTTTGACTCACATCTTCCCATTTCTCACTGCCTGTAGTCACTGACAATTGTCATTCTACTCTTTACTTCTAAAGATTGACTATTAGATTTAATATACAATTATAACATGTTTGTCTTTCTGTGTTTGGCTTATTTCACTTCTCTCAATGTCCTCCAGGTTCATCCATGTTGCTGTTATTTCATTTTTCCATTCATTTGTCAATGCATATGTAAAATTAGTTTCCATATTTTATCTATTGTGAGTCACACTGCAATAATGATTACAAGAGTAAAGCATAGCTTCAAATTTGATTGCATATCATTTTATTCCTTTTGCATATATATCCAGAAGTGGGATTGTTGGAACATAGGAAAATTTTACTTTTAAATTTTTGAAGAACTTCTATACTATTTTCCATAATGGCTGTACTAATTTTCAGTCCCATCAATAGTGCTCAAGTGATGTGTTTTCTCCACATTCTCTCCAACTCTCACTATTTTTTTTCTATTTGGATAATATCCATTCTAAGAAGCACAAGATCATATCTCATGATTTTGATCTGCTCTACTTGTGAGGTAGGGGCTCAGAGAGTGAATTCACTAATCCAAGTTCACATTTATAGTAAGAGACTGCTGGCATTAGATCTAGCATTGGCTCTAAAAATCTGCAGCATGCTTTGCAATAAAGCAAAATAAACTTCACTTCAATCTGAACCCAAACTCAAAGTATATACTGATAAATCAGATATCTCTTATGTATTTATCAGTTCTAATTCACAATTGTGATATTTCATGAAGGTATATATAGAAGCAACAGTAGCATGCACATATTAATACTGTGCATTTTAGATCTCTGTGTATTATAAAATCCTTAGGGGCACAAGCTCTATAACCATCTAAACAAACAAGAATACACATTGCATAAGTATTTAAAAGAGCGTTAATTCCTAAGTCACTAAAGCATTCTGAATTCTGTACTGTATATTCTTTTTAATAGAAACTGTTATGGAAACATTAGAAGGCACAAAAAATTCCATGTATGACTCATTGCAGAGATATTGTAGGGCACTATCTTTGGCAATACTCCAGAGGATTTTCCTCTCTGTAATCTGATTCATTCTAGGGAAGTCATTTCACAATATTTTAAAGCCTATATAACTGAAAGCAATGAAAAATAATTATTATCTACAGACATTACAGATACAAGTGTGAATACATTTTTCAATGAACCGAGGTAGACTCTGTGCAGCCAGTAGGTTCTAGGTAGTCCTGGGGAAAAAGGTCTGATAGGTCCTTTAGGGAACTCTTCCCCTATAGGTGAGTAAAGAAGCTTATTTTGTTAAATACATACAAAAGTATGACAGAGTTCTTGAAAAGAGAAGGCAACCCAAATTTATATGAAAACTGGTGCTATTTTTTTAGTCTGAGATTCTTATAAAATTTTAGGCAAAGTGATAGAAAATTCTTTTCAATGCACATTCTTGTTGGAGCTATGCAATAATGAGACAAAATTGATTGTGAGCAGACATATTTAGTGATCTGAATGATATATTTTTGACATTCATTTGCTTCAGAAGAAAACTCTACATTGTCTGGTATCTAGAGGACACATTTCTAGATTTGCCACTGGATCACTATATAGTTTTATATAAATTACTTCTCATCACATGGAATCCACATTGAATCTTTATAATAATGATCCTATATTTGAAAAATCTCTTTATTCCATACATATGTGAATCAATAAAGGGAGATGTTTTTCAAGTTTTACTTCCAATTAAATAGGAACATGAGAAACATAGGAAAAAGAATATCTGTAATACTGATAATCCTTGTTAAATGTTATTAAAGTAAATTAGGGACGCCTGGGTGGCTCAGTTGGTTAAGCAGCTGCCTTCAGCTCAGGTCATGATCCCAGCGTCCTGGGATCGAGTCCCGCATCGGGCTCCTTGCTCAGCAGGGAGCCTGCTTCTCCCTCTGCCTCTGCCTGCCTCTCTGTCTGCCTGTGCTCACTCTCTCTGATGAATAAATAAAATCTTAAAAAAAATGTTATTAAAGTAAATTAAAATGGAAATATGCAAATTATTTATAAATGACATTATTTACAGGAACTTCTTCATTATGATGTAGGAATAAACTGAATATATACATTTACAAAGCAATTTACAGAGGAGATATTAAAAGAGGAGAATGATTCTTTCTGAGGAAAATCACCTAGGGCAACTTTTGTATAGGGAAGGACATGGATTAGTGTTCACTGAGAGAATCTGGAAGTGATGTGTGTATTCTCTACACTCTTGATTAAAGTTGTATTTTTGCAGGGAACAAGAGAAACTATGGTTAAGACTGCAGACGAGAGCAAACAAGAAATATCTTGAACTGACAATACAAAAGCACTAAAACAATTTATTTATAAATAAATAGCTTTTATGCATTCTTGAGTCTGTTTCATGTATAGTAGATTTTTAATTAAAGCTTTTATATTTTTATTTTAACTTCTATTTAGTTCTGAACAGTTAACCATTTTTACTTCATAATTGTTGCCTAAAATATTTTGTGTTAAGATAGAATTCTTTTTAAATACAAGTTTAATGTATATAAATATATGCATCTACTTACCAACTATGTTAAGACAGGGTATCCAAAGAATTCCCTTAATTCTCTGAACATGATTTATCATCAGCTATCTGTAGTCATATTGGTGGTTGTATCAACCTCAAGAGACTTTGGTCAGGATTAAATAAAATTAATTCCTGGCATAAATCTTGACATATGGTAGGTTCCACCCTGTGGAGATGGTCAATGAAAGTGTAGAGTTCTATCTTCTCTGCCATGTGTGGACCTTGTTCAGGTTCAAGCCTTAGTTCTCCTATTCACTGAGAAACCAAGTCTTTCCCTTTTTCTCCACTACTTGTTGTCAGTAATGCTGATGCCAGACCCAAACATTAAGGCAATGTTTATAAGACTGAAGCAGGTGCAGATCTTTTGCAAATTAAATTGGCTAGTTTTCATTATGCCATTGGGTAAAATTAAAATAAAGGGGAAATAATCTAATTATTTTTACATGAAAACATAATTCTTCACATTAGAGTTTGTAACCAGATATTCAATATCTCAAGTGGCTTCTGTATCAGATGCAATGCGTCTTTACCTTATAAACACAACCAGCTTCCCAGGTTTTCCTCTGGAAATTGACAGTGACCTCCCGATAATTGAAAAGCAATTGCTTCCTATAGACCCAGCACCCCAATGTGGGTATTTTGCAGAAGATTAGGAGATGCACATCTGCAATAATTTGAGTACGTATAAATTACTAACTGAAATACTTTTTAAAATCACTTTAGTATATTACTCCAAGAATGGATGCATATGGCATCAACAATCCAGAAGATAAAATGACAGTTCCATAACTTTTACCTCTTGACACCAAGGCAAATTCTTCAAATTCATTTACAATTTTTCTTAGTACTTCATCAATATTTTAAACAATATGCTCATCTCTAATGCTTGATTCCTAAATCTGAAATATCAGACCATGATTTGTAACTCAGGCCACTGTTTCCCCTTCCCTTCCCAATCTATCAACACAGCCACACACCACATTATGTCTGAGGATATGCATCAAGAGCTTTGCTTCATCTCATGGAATGTATTGTTCACATATAAAGTATACAACAGTATTGTGAAACATGTTATTTTATAAGTATGACTATATAGATTTCATCTCATGTTACCATAATTTCTCTCAAGGAGAATTTAGGATATCAGTCTACCTTATTTCGAGGATTATCAAGAAATTGTTTTCAAGATAATATTTAGTATTTTCAAGAAGATACCATTTAATAGATTAATTATGTTATTTTTCTCTGCTCTTTACCTCAACTTTCATCAGTGCAGTTTACATACTGGTTTAGAGAAAAGTTCTTTTTATAATATTAATTTAAGAGTAAATAAATGTTTTGACAAAAATAAATTGATGTCATAGACATTTACAGAAATGCCTGTAAGTATATGTCAGGTCATCTTATATTATTCCTCTCATTCTCTTAACTGTCCTAACTGTCAGATTTTGTGTTTCACTGTTGCTTTCTGGTTGATTATCATCAATTTATCTTTTGATACTTTTATTAAGTTTATTATCTTAATTATTTTCATTTATTTTACAAAAGGCTTTTATTGTTATTGGGCACTTTATTTTATAAAACGCATGTCATTTTTACTTTAGATTTAACAAATTCTCACATTTACCTGAAGACATCAGATTTTTTGTAAAAGTTTCTTGCATTTATCCTTTTTTAAAATTTAATTTTATCTTTTCAGTGTTCCAAGATTCAATGTTTATGCACCACACCAAGTGCTCCATGCAATAATTGCCCTCCTTAATACCCACAGCCAGATATTTATGTAAGTCATTTTTAATTCAGTGTACTTGTGTGTGTGTGTGTGTGTGTGTGTGTGTGTGTATCTTTCATATAACGAATTCCTAAATATTCTGATGGCTTTGGTCCTAGAAAAGTATGAGACTGAAGCATAGAGTCTTTTGTTGGTCTTTCCTCCCAGATGGTATTCCTTCTGGAGAAGATTCCTTCCACTCCTTCCTACTTAGAATATTCTCAAAATACCATTTCTCCTACTCCTTTTAAGTGTCTGTTCCTTAAAATGTCTTCACCCCAAATGTTCTTATCTCTAATTCTACCCTCTATTCTGTTTCACACTCTATTTTAACTTATGCAGAGTTACTCTTTATTATTATGTGAGCTGAGTTTTATGACAGAGGGTGATACATAAAGGAGCTAAACTCATACGTATCAAAAAAATAGAGTTTCCAGTACACAAAAGCAAGAGGTCAAGCAGAAAAAGGAAAGATTCCATAAAGCAATGCATAATGTTATATAATTATTGAGGAGCAGAAGAACAATACAGATGTTTTCAGAGAGTGTAAGCAGAGTCAAGGAACTACAATAAAATGCTAGAGAAAATTGTCAGGAAAGTAGTTTCTTTAAAGTATTTGAATATTGAGTGAGGAGGATGAAATCTGCTTCCTTTTTTTATAGTTTATAGTTGTCAATAACACTTCATTGTAGATTTCTGGGGGAAAAAAGAAGCAGATACTAAGTCTTGGCATCAAAACAACCAAGCAATCAAACCAAAAGGATATATATCTACAGCATGACCTGATAGGACTACTATAGTTTCAGAAATCTTAGGGCTTAATTACAAATGAAAAAAAAAATCACTGCCAAAGTGTAATAAAATATACTCAAGTATGGGTCTATAATTTATGCATTTACACTGCCTTATAATGCATACTTAACAAGTATAAAGCCTGATGTTGATAATAACTAAACTTACACAGGAAAATAAAATATGTGTATCTTAACAAAGTCAGAAAATATATTATCCTTAAAAATTTACTCATTTCCATGAAGTATTTTGGGGATGGACATTTATATGTCATCAAACTTTTAACTATGAGGAAATTTTTTTTTCAAAATACGTGTTAATTTTTTTAAGATCTGCAATGTGTCCTGAATTAATCACAGTGGAACTAAAATAATGAATTAATAAGAGATTATTTTTCTGCACCTACTATGTGTCTCTCTTTAGGGAAAATGAAGTGACTTTCTCACGGAAAATATTAACCAAACATCAACTGATTCTTCTTATTGGGGTTATTCCCACCATCAAGTATTGGCCTGTATTTCTTCACTCTCAGTTTTCTTATTTTCCTAATGGCTCTGTTTGGTAACCTGTCCATGATCATCCTAATCCTCCTGAACACCCATCTCCATACACCCATGTACTTCCTACTTAGTCATGTCCCTCAAGGACCTGAACGACATCTCCAGTATGGTTCCCAAGATGGTTTCTGATAATCAGTCTGGAAATAAGTATATTTCTTTCATTGGGTCTACAATTCCGAGTTTCTTCTTCATTGATTTATCTGATGCAGAAGGATTACTATTGACCTCTGTGGCCTATGATCCTTATGAAACAATTTGCTTTCCTCTCCACTACGCTACTTGTATGGTCAAAAGAGAGTGTGTGGTGAGCATAAGAGGATCTTGGATGATGGGCTCAATCAACTCCTGGGCCCACACTGCATACGATTTATGTATCCCTTTTTGTAGATGCAGAGTCATCAACAATTTATTTTATGATGTCCCAGCCATGTCCTGCATGGACACCTGTGTCTATGAGTACACAGTTTTTGTAAGCATCACCCTCTTCCTTGTGTTTCCTTGACCTGCAGCACCCATCTCACTGTAATGACTTTCTACAATGCACCCTTTGTTCACACATACTTATGCCCTAGATCCTTCCAATCTCCCACAGAGGACAAGGTCCTTGCTGTCTTCTACACCATCCTGACCCTAGTGCTCAACCAGATCATTTACAGCCTGAGAAACAAGGTGGAGCAGGCCCTGAGAAGTGTAATTCAGAGGATCTGCTCTATAAAAATGTAACAAAGTTCTCAATGAGCCCTGCTGCTTAGAAGTCCATTAATTTCACCTTGTACACTCTTTTAGAACAATGCCATTGCACGATTTAAGATGAAGATTTCATCAATCCAGAAAATAAATAATAAAGATTTGACAAAATAATTGTATGTTACCCATCGCTCTATTTTTCTGGTAATTTTTCTTTTTTCTTTCTTTTTTTTTTTCCAAATAATTTATTCAATGTAGGTTGAAGTCTAAAAGCCACAGATATTCTCAATAGTTTGGGTACCTAAGCAATACAGTAAATTGGACCACAATAGCCAAAATATGGAAGGAGTCTAATTGTCCATCGGCAAATGAATGACTAAAGAAAATATGTTATATATACCATTATATAAAATCTATACATATATACATGTATATATACATATATGTATGTGTGTATATATATATGTATAGATCTATATATAAATTGTATCTATACATGTGTATATGTCTATAGATATACAGATATAATCTATAGATTTATAACATGTTACATATATATATAGATATGTACACATATATAGATATGTAATACATATTAGACATCAGATAAATAGGTATATAATATAATATTACTAAGCCATGAAAACAGAATGAATTTTTGTGATTTGCTGTGACACGAATGAAGCTAGAGATTATTGCTCCAAGCAAAATAAGTCAGAAAAATACATCATTGAGTTTTCACTCATATGTGAATTCATAAAAGAAAGGAGCAAAGGGGGAAAAAAAAGAGAGAGAGGCAAATCAATAAACAGATCTGTAACTCTAATGAAAAAGCAGAAGGTCACCTAAGGGAGGGTGGTTAGAATGGGTTCAATTGGGAATGGGGATTAAGGAGTACACATGTGATGAGTACCAGGTGTTGTATGGAAGTGATGAATCACCATATTATATACCTACAACTAATACTGTTCTGCATATTATCTAACTGGAATTAAAATTAAATCTTAAGTGGTGACCGATGATAAAACTGTATCTACAGTGGACAATTGGTGTAGCAAGCATAGACTGCTTTTAAATTAATTCCCTTCAATAACACTGAAGTGTGTAATGGAGTTCACTTTGCATTTAATTTTTGCAAATAGTTCTCAGTGTTTATGCTTGGAAACAGGAGTTTAAAAATATTCTTCATCGGGGCTCCTGGGTGGCTCAGTTGGTTAAGCAACTGCCTTCTGCTCAGGTCATGATCCTGGAGTCTGGGATAGAGTCCCACATCGGGCTCTCTGATTACCAGAGAGTCTGTTTCTCCCACTGACCTCTCTCCTCTCATGCTCTCTCTCTCATTCTCTCTCTCTCTCTCTCTCTCAAACAAATAAATAAAATCTTAAAAAAATATATTATTCATCAATGATCAATTGTACTACTGATCAATTAATTGAAGTAATGTAACATAATTATCCTTGGAAAAGTGAATATAAATGTATACATAAAATAACACACACACATACACACATATATGTATGACATGTAAACATAAAATGTAAAACCCTGAATTATATTGAAAGAGATTAATTTAGCCCACTTAAAAGTGGAGTGTTCCTGGGTTAAAGCAAATCCCTCTCATAGCTAGGGTTTTGTGAGATTGCATTTCCACCTACAGTAGACAGAAATATAGAACCATGGTGGTTCTGTGAAATTTTGATGACTTTCAGAAAGGGGTTCTTCTCTGTTCTTCATACCACCAGAGGTTCCTATCATAATAATAACCATCTTTTTTTGTCTGGACAACATCAACTTTGATGCTTAGAGCTTATCAGATTCAGTAGAATTATAAATAGAAAATACCTAGTAACCATCGGTCTTCTAAAGTCCATTGTTCTTAAGGTACCATTAGTCACCTTATTATACTCACCAATGTGGCTTAGGCCATTGTAATCTGTAGCCATTCACATAAAAGGGATTTAGTACAACAGCATTTCCAACATTTTTTTTTTTAAATAAATCTACCAGTGATTGCGTTCCCTGGGTGACTCAATGGGTTAAGCATCTAACACTCGATTTAATCTCAGTTCTTGTGAGATGTAGCCCCAATACTGGGATCCAAGCATGGTGTGGAACCTGCTTAAGATTCTCAGTCCCAGGGTGCCTGGGTGGCTCAGTGGGTTAAAGCCTCTGCTTTCGGCTCAGGTCATGATCCCAGTGTCTTGGGATTGAGCCCCGAATTGGGCTCTCTGTTCAGCAGGGAACCTGCTTCTCCCTCTCTCTCTGCCTGCCTCTCTGCCTACTTGTGATCTCTGTCTGTCAAATAAATAACTAAATAAATCTTTAAAAAAAATTCTCACTCCCTCTCACTCTGCCCCTCCACTTACCCCCCTAAAATTAAAAAGTATAATAAAAATTAAAAAGCATTCAGATGTTTAATTTTCATATATAATTTTAAAAACGGTGTCATTTAAAAGAGATGCCAGCATTGTGTCAGCACTAGGAACTCAAAGATCTCCATTTAAGTAATCCAGGATGAAGTTCCCCAGCCAGGTCACCTGTTTTATTGGTACACCCCCACCTTTTTTAAAATCTAGCACAGGAAAACTGTGTTCACATTTTCATAAATGTAAGCCCAATATATTCAATAAACATGTTGTAGTAATCTATTTCAAAAAAGGGGGGAGGTGACAGGGTGACATAAATTTCTGTATTTGGCTTTCAATCCAGAATTATCTGAGTTAGATTCTTATTAATAATAACTTTTTAAAAGGGACCTGGTGAAACCAGAAATGCCCTTCCCTTTTTCTGTGTTGGGAACACCTTGAAGTTTAGATCCCAGAGGCTCATTGTCTTTCATGAACAGCACCAGTGGGCAGGACTGGGTTACAGCTCAGTAGCTGAAGCACTTGTCCTTCACCAGAAATGTCCTCTGTGCCCAGGAAAGTACAGGGAGGGGAGTTCTCATCCACTTACTGGGTACCAATCGAGTTTCATACCTTCAAGGAAGAGGTATGCCAAGGGGTCCCCTGAGGTTCTTCCTGTCACAGAAACACACCATAAGGCTGTAAAGTCTTGGGAATAAACATGTGAAGTGGAAATGAAATGATGTGCACCATTTCCTTAGACATGTTTAAATGTTCTCTCAGTGTGGATGCCTCTTCCTTCCGTTTCTTTTTCTCTTTGCCCCATAATACTGTTCCTAACTGATTGGAGCATCTGACACAGATTGTGTGTGTGTTGGTTTTATATGTTTCTATAATTATGGCTGCAAACTGAAAAAACTGCTTTAAGAGAGTGTTTTCTATTTCTCTCTCTGATAGCACCATCAAAATAAGCTTCTATCAAAGAAACAGTCTAACCTGAAAAACAAAACTGATTCATTTCCTGGTTTATGTTAGTCAACAGCAAACCAAAAGATCATTTTTGAAATGACAATTGCTAATCATGATTAATTATTGAATTTCGTGCTGGAAGCAAAAAAGTGATATTTTATACCTTCCAAGTATTATTTGCAGAATTGAATTTATACATGACACCTTCAAGAAATTAAAATAATGAAAAATTCACAAAGTATTATCATCAATTACCACCTATTTTTTTTTAAGATTTTATTTATTTATTTGACAGAGATCACAAGTAGGCAGAGGCAGGCAGAGAGAGAGAGAGGAGGAAGCAGGCTCCCCGCTGAGCAGAGAGCCCGATGCAGGGCTCAATCCCATGACCCTGGGATCATGACCTGAGCAGAAAGCAGAGGCTTTAACCCACTGAGCCACCCAGGTGCCCCACCACCTATTTTTAATTGTAAATCAAACTAGGTGACTTAGTAAGTATGTCTGTAGCCTGGGAGCAAAGCTTTGTGAAAGTCTGACTTGAACCAGGAAGATTGGGATTTCCATGAAGGCAGGAGCTCAGTAGCTCCTGCTTCCTGCTCAGTCTTTAACAAGTAGAGCAGGTCAGTAGATACTGTTTCTCCCCACTGGGAGAGAGTTAGTACATATCGTATGTATGTATTTTATTTCATCTTTCTGTATTTTGAAATGGTCTCCAAGAATGTGCAAGGAACAAAGTCAAGAACCAGAAAATGGCACCACAGGGGAGGTTGCAGAACCAGAAGTAGAAGCAGGACAGAGAGGATTGCACAGAGAAAAGAGCAGTTGGAAAGTGACCCTTCTGCTGGGGCAGCACTGAAGGAGTGGGGAAGGGTCTGGCAGGAAGCAGCCAAGACTCTTGGAATTCCTTCCCATGGGACAAATAAAGAGAGAGATGCACTTCAAAAGAGAGCTACAGCCACCTCCCTCCCACATACAAGACCACCAACCCTGCTGGGATGGAGCACAGTGGGACCCAGCTGTGCATGAGATCTGGTGCTGGAGGAGAGAAGCAGGTGCTACCAGGAACATGAGTCCTGGTGCAGTCAGGGAGGCTCCTGAGAATCCACCATCCAGCCACCTTGAGCCCCTTGAGCAGGGAACAGGGCCAGTGCCTCCTTTGACTGGGCCTCTGAACTACACTGCCCAGGTCACACACAGTTACACCTATGGATTGGAGGGTCTTGGCTAGTGTTAACAGGACAGCCTGACTGAGGAGGTGAGTTTGGACTGGAGTAGGCATCCACAGCTGGTCCAGGGATTGCCAGGAACTGCTGGAGAAGAGTTTTGCACATAGTCCTAGTGGGCCCTCGTGGCAAGGGTTGGGAGGGAATGGGGTCATCACCCACTCATTCTCTCTTTCCTGATGGTGCACCAGGCTCCCTATGCTTTTGCTGCCCAGCCTGTTGCCCTCTCAAGTAGGGTGTGCCCTGGTGAGAGGGGCCCCAGTCAGCTCAGATACAGGCCAGTGTTCAGGTGTAGACACCTAGGAGTCCCTAATGAACCTCAGGACACCAGAATGGTTTGGGGTGGACATTTACCTTTTGTTTCATATCGGGGCAGGTATTACCCATCTGTGCACATTTCCCCATGGGGACAACAATCTTGTGTGGCAGGACAGGTCTCCTGCAGATACCCAGGAGCAGATTCATCACCCCACCCGACATTTCTCCCTGGTCCAGCCACCTAGATCTGTCCAGTGTCCAAACCTGAGCAAAGGAAGTGCTCAAGGGGTAGGGGGATCTCCCCAGTACCTGAGGGAGGTTAACCAGTTCATCCCCCACACCAGGAACTGTACAGGGTTGCACTAACTGAAGTACCCCTTCCTGTCCTCTGGGCAGGGCAGGAAGCCAGAGGACCTGGGTACACCTGCGCCAGCACCACAGTTACAGTGCTGATTAATGTGAACATTTCCTATGGGTAGGACAACTCTCTTATGTTTGTCCTCTGCATTTTGCAGCCACTAGTCATTGATTAAAGTTCACAGAATGTGCTTTCCCTTATCATGCCTTCATCCACTTGCAGACATATTAAAGCTGTATATAACTTGAGGTGAAAACTGACTAAAAGGAAGGTATGGTCATTATTATTGCTGAAACTACTGACTGTTATAACCAGATGCAGTCAGCCTGGTGAGTGCAGGAGACAGAGCCACTTCCATGCCCAGGACTTACACTTGAGTGTTCTTTGGTATCCACTAAGTTTGCATTGTCTTCTGGTTGGAGCTGTTGTAGACGTGCTGGGGACAAGCTGTAGTTTCAGTCCTCAGCTGAAATAAGTGGTGTGGGGTATCAGCTGGTGTTCTCTAGTTCCCCTTTCTTAACTTAAAAAATGGTAGAGTGGCAAACAGGGGGTAGTGGTTGGAGTTTTTTCTTGGGTCTTGGTAATATGAGTTCATTTGGCCCTTCACCAGATGCTACAACTGCAAACTTCCCTTGCTTCCCCAGGGACCCTAGAATCAGGGGAAAGTGTTGAAAGAAAAGAGATCTCCAGAGCATCCAAATGGATTGGATTCTGCTGTTCTAGATGGAGTGCAAGTGTTAAGTAGGAAAGATGAGCTTAAAACTGGTATTAAATGAATATATAACATCTTCTTTCTCCATTCATCTGTATGTGAACATTTGAGATCATTACACACTTGGACAATTGTGGACATTTCTCATATAAACATTGGGGAAACAAGCACTGCTTTGAATTGTTATGTTTCTATCCTTTGGATAAATGTATAGTAGAGCAATTGCTGCATCATAGGATAGTTCTTTTTATAAAATTTTACTTTATTTATTTAATAAAGACACTGTGACTAGGGAGGGGAAGAAGGAGAGACACACTCCTGGCTGAGCAGGAAGTTCATGGTGGGGCTCAACCTGGGATCATGACCTGAGCTAAAGCCAGGTGTTTATCTGACTGAGCCACCTAGGAGACCTGAGTACTTCTATTTTTGGCTTTCTGAGAAACCTCTATACCATTTCCGGAGTGGCTGTACCAACTGGCATTTCCACCAACACTGAAAGAAGGTTCCCCTTTTTCTTCATCCTAATGATAAAATGTGGTTTCCTGTCTTCTTAAATTTAGCCAAAGCGACCAGTGTGAGATGCTCTCTGTTAATGCTTTGGGTATGTATTTCCCTGATGCTGAGTGATGTTGAACTTTTTCTACTATGTCTGTTGGCCATTTGTTTATACACAATGGAGTATTACTATACCTTCAGAAAAGAAGAGCATCTTGCCATTAGCAACCACATGGATGAAAGCAGAGTTGTTATGCTAGGTGAGATATGTCAGTCAGGGAAAGTGAAATACCATATAATTTCACTCATCTGTGGAATTTAAGAAACAGAACACATGAGCATAGAAGAATGGAAGGAAAAATAAAATAAAATAAGACAGAGAGGCAAACCTTAAGAGACCCTTTACTGTAGGGAAAAAACTAAGGGTTACTGGAAGGGAGGTCATTGCGAGACGGGTTAACTGGGTGATGGGCTTTAAGGAGGGAACTTGCTGTAATGAGGACAGAGTGTTATATGCACCTGATGAATCATTGAATTCTACCTCTGAAACTAGTAATATAGTATATCTTAATTAAATTGAATTTCAATATGTTTTTCTAAATGCTTCTATTGAGATTTGTTTCAAATTTGTGGTACATTGGGGAGCTTGAGGATGGAGATGTTAGCATGTTGCTAGATAATATTGCTTTACCTTGACAATAAGCT
Source organism: Eira barbara (assembly GCA_020311275.1). Lineage (NCBI taxonomy): Eukaryota > Metazoa > Chordata > Mammalia > Carnivora > Mustelidae > Eira > Eira barbara. The sequence continues at coordinate 15,941 of JAHRIG010000417.1, forward strand.
CTCTGTTTTCTAAAGAGGGGTACTGGTGTGAAGGTGATCTTGTGAAGATACAATGAAGCAAAGTTGAAGAACTGCCTTAATTTTCACTTTAAGGATAAATAAGTGTATTTTTAAGTTCATGGGATGACTCCATGGTGGGCCCTACCATCTGTGCTATTCATTACAATGATTGTGTTACTTGTACCTTAAATTACACTTAAATTCACCTTTACTTTTGTTAAGAAAATTGTCATTTGTATAACAAATGATCTATTGTGTATGTTCATACCTTCCTAGACAAACCACTAAAAACTTGAGGTATCACTGCTTTCAGGAGATAAACTTCGCAAACCAAACCAACGAAATGATGTGACAAGGAACTAATAAGTGGGATTGGAGACTACAACAATCGTCACTAAAATGCCAGCCAAGTGAAGCAGACAGTGGTCAGGGTGGTTCTGGACTGACCAGAAGAGAAACAAAGAGATTAAAGTCTTGAAATGAGTCTTGAGTCGTAGATATTGTAGCGAATAGCTGGGAAAATGAACAAATAGGGGAGCCTAGGACGGAGAAGGAGATTTCATGCCTCTCAAGGAATAGTTAGTATTCATTAAGAGCAAAGAAAGATTATTTACAGTGTCTTGATTGAGATGTGTGGTTATACAGGCTCTCCCACCAGGCCTTACCCTCCCAAACTGGAAAACTTCTGTTCTCAAAACAATGTAATTGACAAAGATTCCTCTGCGGAATGTTCCTTGATTTTCAGAACCAGAGTCTTTCCTTTGACTTTCATTTTTCCTGTTTCTCCTCCAAGACCATGTGTAAAATCAATTATTTCAGGTGGCATAGACTTCACCTTTTGCCAATTCCAGTTTAATCATTTATTTTTAAAAACAGATAATATTGACATGTAACATTCTATTCCTCTCAGGTGTGTATCAGAGTGATATATGTATGTATGATGAAAGGATCACCACTGACTTCTGGTTATTATCTCTCCCCATTGTTACATATTTCCTTGTAATAAGAAAATTAAGATATTTTGTTATAGAAATGTTCAAATATAGCATACAATGTACAATCAAATATGATTAACTGTAGTCATCTTTAACGACAGTTCTCATAAAACCAGTTTTATCCATTTTCACAACATTTATCCATTTTCATCATTAACTACAGTTCTCATAAAAGCAGTTGTATCCATTTTCCCTTCTTCAAGTCACATGTTCATTAAGGGAAGAAGCAGGTCCTTGCTTCTCTTTTCATTCAGAATAGTTTTCCCTGTGTTCGTGGCTTTTTACCTTCAATGACAATAACCATTTGATACCTTACATGGTCCTTGAGAAGTGGTTAAGGGCATCTTCAGCCAATGCTGGCAGGGCTGAGTCCCTGTGGGAGCAGGCGTCTGCTGAGCAGGGAGGCATGGGGTGATGAAAACTCAGATACACAATCATGTTGACTGTGAAGGAGGATTTGCAACAAGAAAGCCCAGTGGCTCTTACTGTGAAAAAGACGGAGACCGGAGAGTCACTGCTGGAGAGTCTGTCAGTCTGAGCAAGGAAACAGAAGGAGCCTGGACTCTCTGGAAAAGTTTTTTCTGGACTGAAAATCTATCCTTGGTCTGCTTTCACAGGTGGGCTTATGAAGTCAGCAATGTAAGAGTATGCTCACTCTTTCCTAAGCATTAATCGTGTCCCCTTTTGCCAAGAATTTGCTGTGGTGTGGGATGTAAGGCATAGGATGAGGATCCAGATGCTGACATGCTGGTTCAGTCCAGAGGAACCTCAAAGCTGGGACAAAGATTAAAACGGGAGGCTTTTCTGTAGCTCTTTCCAGAAGATGTATG